>JAYKAV010003163.1:107835-166648 GCA_035582835.1 Phoebastria nigripes
TGTTTTATTTCAATTATTAAACTGTTTTTATCTCAACCCGCGAGTTTTCCTACTCGTGCCCTCCCGATTCTCTCCCCCATCCCACCGGAGCGGAGGGGGTGAGCGAGCGGCTGCGTGGTGTTTAGGTGCTGCCAGGGTTAAACCACGACAGTTCCCCATCCTGCAGCCCTGCCTGTTTTACAAGACAAGCAGTAACTGTGTTAGCCTCCAAATCTGCAATCTGTGTTAACTGCAGTAGTGAGAGCTGGCAGGGCTTCTCTAAGACAGGAAAATTTTAACAGGGCAGATGCTGAGACATGGTATCATAATTCCTTCTACTTCCAACTACCATCTGGATTATTGGTCTACCCCATAGTCTTTCCATAGCAGCGTCCTGATCAGCGAATGCCTAATCCATAGCACCAGGGCCAAGACTATTTGGGTAGTTGGAGATGATTTTCAGGCCACTTTCRTAGCTGGATCTGATGAGCATTTACAGTTGATGCCATTGGGTGTACCCGTCTGAGTGAACCATGACAGCTCGGCTGGATTTTTGGATATAAGGTCTGCCCTTCCACACTCACAGTTCCCTGCTACATCTTGATTCCCATCTCATTTGTTTTCCACTTCTGCCATCTGCTGCTCACAAACACTGCTTAGCCCCATATCCACTTTTTAATCCCTCACCTCTCTTAAGATCTACTCAGATGCAATGAACACAATCCATAACCATCTCTGCGGCAGGTGTGGCTCCTCGTACTGCTGATTGGCCTAAGCAACACAGCTTCAACCTGGGAACAGGTAGCTGGGACCCACCGCTTCAGCTGCCTTCCCTAAATCTCTTCCCTTGAAGGGTTATCTCACAGCTGGTACCAGGTATCCCCTGGACTTGCACCACACGCCATGACTGTTCCAATTTCAAAGCTATCAAGACTACTGAGAGATGGTTCCCTGAATATTGTCCTGCCTCTGCTATGGGGAATATCATAAAGCACTTACTGCTGCTTAAACACACAGGTTCCTATCTCACAGTCCCGCTCCATGCCAATGACAGCAGAAGGAGTGTTAGCTGTGATGGAGGGACTATTTACATAGTAACATAGGGCCTGAATCATGAAGATCCTGGCAGAGCAACCCCATATCTCTGGAGTCTTCTGAAGACTTCTTACAAGACCTCTTTAGCAGCTTACCTGTGGATAACCAAGTAGGGTTGATTTCTAGTCTACCTGTGGACATGAGATGGTGAGGTGGGTTAACCCTGGCAGGCAGCTAAGCACCACACAGCTGCTTGCTCTCCCCTCTCCCTGCCCCATGGGATGACGGAGAGAATCAGAAGGGCAAAAGCAAGAAATCTCATGCATCAAGATAAAGACAGTTTAATAAGTGAAGGGAAAAAAAAGAAAAGACACCCCAAATGATGCAGAAGCATTCACTCACCACCAGCAGACTGGTGACCAGGCACTCCCCAAGCAACAGCAACTTCAGAAAAAAATCCCCTGCAAGTTTTATTGTTGAGCATACTGTTAGATGACATGAAAGATCCCTGTGGCCAGTTCGGGTTGGTTGTCCCAGCTGTGTTCCCTCCCAGCATCTTGCCCACCCCGAGCCTACTCACGTCGGGGCAAAGTCAGAAACAGAGAAGGCCTTGATGCTGTGCAAGCGCTGTTCAGCAATAGCTAAAATGTTGGCGTGTTATCAACACTGTTTTGGTCACCAGGCTAAACCACAGCACTATACAGGCTGCTATGAAGAAAATTAACTTGATCCGTGATGCTGCCCAATGGTTGTAATGCCTGGTTCTGGTRGATGTTTTCTGCTTTTGATGGAGGTTTCACCTGCCATGGGAGCTACAGCTTACTGGGGAATTTTGTGGAGAGTTTAACCATATGGTTGCCATTGAGCAACCCCTGAGTGCTTGGAAAAGAAAAGCTCAGCGCTGAAAGTTCCTAGACCTGCTCTGAACACTCTCTCCGGTATGACTGATAGGAAAGCAACAGATGAATCATTGCTTTCTCTGAAGTGAAGTCCACCTAGTTTTGTTGTCCCCCTCACTATTTAAAACCCTGCCAGTTGCGATGACTGTATGCCAGACAGCCTCTCAAAGTGAGTATGGACACCCTGATATCCACCAGGTTTGGGGTACTTATTGTTCTGCCAAATGCTTTGACGCAGCACGTGCATTGAAACAAAGAGGTAGAAAAGAGGCAAATTCAGAAAGATAAATATATAGAACTTCTGTGATGGAAAGTAGTGTGAGATGACGGTAGAAGGACTGCTTAGAGTAATCATAGTCCAAAATACAGATATGTTCACTTGCAGCTTTTCTTTTTTCACACTGACTCCTCATGAAATATATTTGATCCACTTCTCTGGTTTCTATAGCCTCACAAGTTAATGTGAAAGAATTATATTACAAGGATATTGGGGTGTTTTGTTTAGCTAAGAAAAATTAATACTGAAGCAAGCACACAGGTAAGTCCTTCCCACTAACCACCTGTTCTCCACCTTGCCTGGGTCAGGGCTCTGCCCACACAGCCTCCCTGGCTGCCATTCCACTTTGTTGTTCGGAGTCAGACTCATAAACCTCACCCAGTAGTAGCAGGGTGTCATCAGTTATCTTAATCTCTTCCGTTTCAGTTTCCACATATGGAAACTGAACAAGAGTCTCAGTAAAGTATGATGATGCTGTGTAACCTGCCGAGGAAAGGAAAGCGAAGGTGCTGGGAGAGATAAAGAGGCCACGGGTGGGTGTGCTTATCAGTCAGAGTTATAAACTCACAGGMAGCTCTTGATGTGTATTTGTGTATCTACAAGCTGGTTTTTATATGCATTAATGCATTATTATGCGTACATAAATATGTAAATATCTGTGTGAGTGTGTACTCATACATATATATTCATACACACACAGAGACATGTTTTAGCCCTTCGTTAAATTTGAAGTTCACAGAGTAAATCTCAAAAGGCTCTGTGTGTTTTTTCTTTCCATAAAAATGTAGATCTCTACTGAGAAAACTCCATTAAATCCAAACAAACATACAGTGGRTTTTCCTTTTACTGTCAAATGTGCCAGCAGCAGAACACTTGAACTAACATAAAATTTACCATTACAAATTAAGTCCAGGAGGCGGCTTGTAAGGGGAGATTGAGACCTAAGCCTCTGTGGCATGAGCCCCAAGCTTTTAGTCACATTTAAGTTTTGCCTTCCCCCTTGCTTCCAGACTTCCACCGGGTGATTCTCACCTCTTTCCAAYAGATCATTCAGCCAGAGAATAGAAAGCTCAGTACCTGTAAAATCCTTAGACATTTGCAAATTGGGATCTTGGCTGATTCAAACCTTGTCCCTTTTTGTCTTCTATGATGTCTGATCTAACTTTCCTTCTTCTGTGCTCCTCTTTCTTCCCTCTAATCTGCCTGTCTTTCCTAATTTCTTCCATATGTTTCCATTTCTGTGACTTCTTCCTCAGTCCAAATCTGTRTTTTATGCTGAATAAAATTGTTCAGTGTGATGCTGGAGTTGGTGTTACGAGAYGTACATCTTGGGTTTCAAGTGTCAGGTAAGCCAAAAGGCTTTTGAGAAAAATTGCAAACTGTGTGCCTGTCCTCTCGAGACACAGCTGGCTCAGTGAGATAAATTAGGGGAGTGGTACATCCAGTAGACACCACTACCGTAATACCGTCATGCTGCAGGACTGTTATGCTGAAATCTGTTTCCTGGGAGACATCTGTAGGGAGGTAGCTCCCTGTTGCTCTGTCCACCTATCACCTAGTGTATGTCCTGGAGTCCCTCTGCAAAGTGTTCTGAAGAAGGTGTGAAGTTTCTAGATGATTATCCCTGGTGAGTCCAGTTATATGTATACAGCATGGCTCTACTACTACCAAAGGGAATATTATCGTGGAGGTCTAAGGAACCTGGTGGCTAAAGGAGTCACGAGTGAGTGTATGTCCACCATTCTGTGTGCCCTTTGCTGTGTATGTTCCTCCAAAATGCATTTATGTTCAGGAGGTATGCATATGAGGGTGGTGGTTATTTTTAAAAAAACCCATTTGCTGGAGTGGGTGAGATATATTCAGATGTTACCAATAGCTCARCATTACAAACCACCTTCACATTTATCTCTAATATTATCTTAAGCAACTTCTGTAAGGAGAGATAATTGACAGCATGAGAAATAGAAAAAAATATTGCTGATGAGTAATATGAGGTCCCACCCATATATATGACCCTTGCTACAGACACATAGCAATTTAAAGGCATACTGGATTACTGCTGTTTGCTCATAAAGGCCAAGAAAGAGTTTTCCCACCCAGATATACGACCCTTCTGGAGGTTATCATCATCCTCTGAAACACTGAAGTTTGGTCCCTGTAGACAGGATGTGCAAGGTCTTCTAGAAGCATGAAAATTCACTTGTGTGGTAACCTTGTCTTTCTGATTTTGTTAGGGTTAAACCAACTGCCGGATTTGGAAGGGATTCCTCTCCTCACATTAGGCTGTCAGGAACAACAGAATGACATTTCCTTTTTTTTTTTTCCTTTTGGTTTTCCACCATCTCGTAGAGCACATTCAGCTTCCTGGAGACACCTGGAAATGTTGCGTTGCAAATTCCCTGCTTCTGCTTGGACTCATTTTTTCTCTCTCAGATTTCTGTGGCACATTGCTGGTTTTATACCACGAGCTACTGCTACTGAGCACAGCTGCTAATCCAGCCATTTCTTGCAGATCAGACTAAGCATCTCAAAGCCTAATTTACAACCGCATATTTGTAAATATCTGCTGCAGAGAGAAGGAAATGAAGAGAATACTGTAGTATCAATGCATTTCTGGCCTTACTGAGTGTAATGTCCATGAACTCAAAACCACATTAGTCAAACACTTTTTTATTTGTTTCAAGAAGTCTCTGAGTGTCTGAGTTGATCCCATTCACTCTTCTTAAGGTATGAAGTAATGTAACCACTAGGGAACAATTCTGTGCTGTGAAGTGAGTGGTGACCTTGCAGCAGAAGAGGCCCTGAAGGCAGATGCTGTGTTGACACTGCGCTGCCCAATAACCTGCTGTGATTAGCCTTCTCCTTCACAGAGGGTCCTGCCATTGCCTGAATCCCTCCTCCCTCTGTACTCCACCATTCACCTTCACTTCTGTTTGTTCTGCCCTTGCAGGAAACTGAATATTTTTTGACAATAGAGTATTGAGGCCTGGCCTCAGAGAATAAAAATAAATCACTCCCCTAGCTTTACAATCCCAAGTCAGACTTGGCATAGAGGAAGGCAATGGCTTTGTCCTCAGGGAGTGCACATTACTGGACGATGGCTCACCAGGGATCCATTTCTGCAGCTTGCATCAGGCCACAAAGTGTCACAAAACCAGAGGAAACTGTAAGTGATAGCGACTGACTCAGCACAGTCATCTCTAGCTAAGCCATGTGAAGAATTCTTTTGTAATCCCTTTGCTCTGCAAGCCAGTTTTTGGGTGTGTCAGTCAGAGGAAAGCTTCTCACTAGCAACTAGCATTGTTTCACTCATTTTTCAGATTAAATGGGAAATACTTTTTGCTGCATCTTGTGTGAGTTACAGAACAGATCACAGGAGGTGATGTCCAGTTCATAACGCTGAGCAGATTTCTTGGGGCACTGGAAAAAGCCTATTCTTTTTACATCAGGGAACTGATCTGTCATGACCAATAGCTTCCGCAGATACTCACCAGCTGGCTCAGGTCTTGCTCACAGGGTGCCCATGTGAGTACAGAGCTCTTCTCAGTTGTGAAGTTTCATAAATATCTGGGTGTTCCCCCACAACAAGATGTCCACTGCCATAGCTCTCCTGGATGCTGGGCAGCTTGCTTAGAGTTAGCCTGAGAATGTCTGGCCAGTCGCTGACCACAGCTGTAGATGTGTCCTCACACACATTGAGGGTCTTCCTTGCTTACATGAGGACCCAGGTTCAAGGTTGTATGAGTGGTCCTTGGAACTCCACAGAGTGGTCCCATGAAGGGAAATGGCAGTAACCATCACCACCTGCTGGAGAACCATAAAATCACAAGCTTTTGCACATGACATCTTCTGTTTCCCTCTCTCCACCGGGTTCTGCTCAACTTTCTGATGATACCTGGGTGCCAGAAAAGTTATCTGCCATGCCACAGCTGTGTGACTTGATGCCATTTGTGTAGATGCTCTTTCTCTGTTGGTGCATTGGGGTGACTTGAGAAGAGTTGCTTTTCTATTCTGGGGCTAGTGGTAATAAAGAGATATAATTTCTGTTCTGCACTGCAAAAAAATGGCTCACCTGTTAATTCCAGCTTCTGGCAGGCAACCTTGTCTACACCCCCAGATCTACTTCTGAATGGGACTCACCCTCTTTTGCAGTCTTTTGCTGCCAGGAACTTGCTTTCTGTTTCACCCAGTGGAGTAGTTTATTTGTGTAAGAGCAAGACACCGTGAGGAAATATTCATGTAAGTAACATTACTAGTGTCCAAAGTTCAGGCTTCAGGAATAGAAACTGAAACAAATGTAAGACTAATAAAGGGACATCCATCTCCCAAGGGGCGACAAACAAATCCAGAAATATCCATGGCTGCTGTCACTGATAGAGGTAAGTACATGTATGTGAAAAGCAGGGCTATTTCTCCATATTCAGTGTAGATATTTGCTGTAGTTGTATCTAAGGAACTTGTGAGTACAGACAAATGTGTGTGTTGGCACATGAAGATACACAGGAGACACCTGTGGATTTGTGTTTGTTATCTCTTTGAATGCATTACCGTATCTTGCGTCTTACGTCCAGCTTCAAAATATTAACATAATTTTGTTAACCCTGATGCAGCATTAGGCAGGAAGAATTCAAATTCCAAAAGAGCTCTTAATGTGGAAAGAGATCTGAAAGGCAATTAAGAATGGAGCAAATCAGTTGGCTTATCTTTTCACCTGTTTTGTTTTCAATGCAATAAACAACTAGAAAATGCCTCTTAAAGAATCAGTGAAATAAGTCTGTGCAAGTAGCTGATCAGGTCTCTGTTGATGCGGAAGACTATTTTATTCCTGCTGAAATGTAATTTCACTGTGTATATTTCATAATTCCTCAGCTTAAAGAGCTAAGAGCTATAGAAAAGTGCCTTTAGTATCTTAATTCTAAGTAAATTAATTATTTTCTTCAATAAAATGAGGGTTCTTAGATCCTTAAGTTTGCTATGGATGGTCTTTTACAAAAGAAATAACTAGCCTTGATCACCTGCAATTGTTTTGATCTAGACCCTCAGTTGGGAAGGGATGAATGAGTCATAGGGTCAAACTTCTTTGCCACCATGAGAGACAATATCATCAGGCAGGTCTGTGGTGCCACCCTAGTTGTTAGTCAGAAATCACCCTCCTTTCTGCACTGGTATTTTTTCCTTGGCACTGATATTTTTTCAGCTTTTGAAACAGTTTCATACTAAGAAAAGAAAGAACCCTTGGCTGTGAAAATGTTTTTGTCTAGATTGACATTATGAGTACCACCAGGAAAATAGCTCAAGTTTTGCCTAGTAGAAGTGGTTTGGAAGATACAAAGGGAGAAGAGATTTGATTCTGCTCTTTGATTAGTCAGGGAAAAGCAGATGCAGTACTCCTGAAATCACTGAACTTGAGTGAGATCACAGTCAACCCTAATGTGTTAAAGTGAGCAAGGGTTCATGTACAGCATAGTTTAAACAACCATTAAGTTTAGCTCCCAGGTAGAAATCCACCACTCCTGCATCCCAGAGTGGCTATCCTGCTGTGCAGGGATTACTTATTAAGCCCTTTTAGATAAAAGAGATTTGGCAGGGAGTGTATAGACTGAAAGGGGCCAGGACAGGAGGTGTAGAGGAAATTTTGTTTTCTGATCTACTATCCCCAATGACTCACAAATCTTTTTTATATAGATCCTGCACCCAGAGACAACAACCAAAGGTAAGAGATACAGTTCTATTACCGTGTGCTGCCTGGGCCCCATGGCAATTTCCAGAAACAGGCAAAGCTGAGAAGCCTTGTGCCTTGTTTTCCTCTTACCATCCCTTTCTCTGATCTTCCTTTCCAGTTGTCTCACTGCTTTGACCAGTGCTGATCTCAGAGTGGTGATGGGATTGCTTACCCTCCCAACACTTGTCAAGGAGGTGCTGTGGGTGTTTCACCAGGGCCACTCTAGGGGAGTAATTCTGGAGCCTTCATCAAATTCCAGATTTAGATCATTAGATTGCAGTGTTCTTCAAGCTGCTCATTTGTGATGGGAAAGGCTGAGTGGGAGGCTTGGCTGATGTTGAGAGCAGGCAATGCGCAATGGGACCAAACATCACTGAAGTATTGGGATCATAGTACTGCTGGTACTTTTGTCACAGGTGGAAGATACAGCCAAATGACTTCAAAAGAAATTATTTGCCTGGCCAACAACCAAAGGTGGTGTACCTGCTGTATGAAATCAGGTGGAGCAGAGGTACCATCTGGAGGAACTGGTGCTCAAACAATTCTACCCAACATGCTGAAGTCAACTTCTTGGAAAATTGTTTCAAGGCCATGCCATCAGTTTCTTGCTCCATCACCTGGGTTCTATCTACTACCCCCTGTGGGAAATGCTCCAGAAGAATTCTGGAGTTCCTGAGGGTACATCCCAATGTGACCTTGGAAATATATGCAGCCAACCTGTTCAAGCACCTGGATATCCGTAACCAGCAAGGTCTCAGGAACCTGGCAATGAATGGAGTCATTATACGTATCATGAATCTTGCAGGTAACCCAACTACTCTTTGGCTTTGTCTAGGTGTGGATTGAAAGTTCTGGGATTATGTGCACTCTCAGCAGTTGTGCTTTGTAGTAGTGGTTATGACTGGCATTGGGGAGGACTAGTGAGCACAAAAATGCCACTCTCTTCTGCCTTGTTTCTTCCCCAATCCCATACAGCAGCAGGACCAGCATGGTCATTTCCTCTTGCCAAATCTGAACAAGGAGAGTTATGTCTTTCTCTAGCCATCCATGCCTTCTTTATATACAGTGAAAAATCCTGAGAGTAAAATAGAACCTGTCCCTCCTAGCATATATATGCAGATCAGCTTGCCAGCTGCAGCAAGTAATTGGTTTCCCTTGATAGCTGGAGAAGAGAAGGAGACATATCTGAAGGAGACTTTCAGATGATGCATCACAGAGGACAATTGTCTTTGTGTGTCTTTTTGTATGTATATCTTGCTTGCCTGTTGATGTTTGGCTGTAAAAATAGTCCAGACAAGTAGCTCACAGAAAGGAATGTACATTTGAAGAGATGAATCTCACATACCTGTCTGGATACTTACTACTGGAGTGTGCAGATACAAAACCTACCAGGTCAAATGTAAACTTAAAGGATGTTGCTTATCTTGGGGAACCTGCCTCTGGGATTATACCACCAAAGCATTGACAGAAGCTCTGGCCATCCTATCAACACTAAGATCAATATGAAACTGCTAAATGTTAGGGTGCTTACTCCAGGTTTTCCCTGATCATCGAGATAAGTCAGACAAATTTATGGTCTTACCCTGCTGTGATCAACCACAAGGCTGCCAAAAGGTATGCCCGAACAGCCCTGATTGCATATGCCACTTCCCTTTTCAGTCCCTCCCAAAGAAGCAGCCTACCACTCACTGATTCCGTCTCCCTTGGCCAACGTGCTCTGGCTTTATGCCCTGATGTGCTATCTGTGATAGGGGTTGCCCAAGCCACCATAGTGATCTGTCTCTCTCTGGCAATTCCCCGTTTTAGACGTATTACTATTTGTAGAGTTTTGGTTCCCCTTTCCACTAACTTATTTGTGTAGCTGCAAGTCATTGTTGGTCCCTTGCATGAATACCCTGAGATGAATATCTTTCTCCTGCCCTTTACCGTTGTCTTACTGAGAAAGAAGTGACTCACTGACATATTCATGAAGAAAGAACTGGGCATGCCTTTCATCAAGAGTGACTGGATATCTCTCTTCTCAGATTACAGTTATTCATGGAAAAGATTTGTTGTATACCAACATGGAGAAGATGATTATTGGCCCTGGAGATTCGCTTCATACATCTTTCTGAATTGGATAGAGCTCTGTCGTATCCTTTTGGTTAGTAGGCACTTCAAGAAAACGCTGAGAGTGAAAAGTAATGCAAAATCCTAGGAAAAGGAGGTTTGGAGGATCCTGGCAATGGTGTTAGCAGAAACGATAGTAGGAGAAATAAGCATGGGCTTGATGCTGCATGAACAGAGGGCCAAGCAGGCAAGAGATTGCCAAGGACTATGCTGCTATGTTGTGCCTTTGTGGTCAGGAGTAGAGAAGAGATTTAGCAACACTCTCAGTTTTTTTACTAAGGAAAGGGTAAATTATTTCAACCCTTTACATGGATCAGCTACAAGTTCATTAGCTTGCAGCTTACTGGACCTGTTTGATCCCAAAAGCTCATTCAGCTGTGTAAACATGATTCAAGTCCATTCTTTTYGCCTCTCAGGACAGGGCCACTGATTTTAGTTAAGGTCTGAGCAAGTTCAAAAGCCCAGATGGGTGGATTCACTTCCAGGATCAGAGCTTACACATAAGAGTATCATATGACTGAGATCTGCATTCCCTATTTCTTGCAATCCATACAACTGCAGAAGTTATTTGTATGGCCTGATATCCTGCTATACAAGAAAGAGAAGGTGGTCTGCTGAACAGGAGATAAGACCAGGACTGGAGTTAACTTCCTGGCTCAGCCACCCTTTGTGGGGCAAGCCAGTTCTTGCTTGAACTGGTCCCTATATGTAGAATGGGGGCTAGCAGAATGGATGGCAGGAGATAGAGGAAGGGATGCACAGAACTGCATAATACAGACAGGAACTTAAAGTCTAGGAGGAGAAAAACTAACCTGTTTGTGGCATGCTATAAATGCCTTGTTTTATTTCTGACTGAGGAAAAGGTACACATTAGACTTCATTTCAGTTCCATCCACCCCAAACTTTATATAGGTCTTTTAATACCTCAGGACCTTATCTTTCTAATTCTAACTGTCTGAATAAGACATTCAGGTGACAGGATACACAGTCAGTGTCATTATCCAGTCAGTCAGCTGATCTAACAAAGTAGTTAATGCAATGTAACTATTTAGGAGATATTTTTCCCTTGGCTTTCAGCCTTCCTCCTAATGTCTGAGATGATAGATGATTAAATAATTTAGCACCTTACACACAATCAAATGCATAGTGTGATGCTTACCAGGGAGCTGAACAGAGCTTCTGCTAAATGCTTGTGAGTACCGACAAACTACAGCTGACTCAGCACAGTTCCCTGGGCAGCAGTACAAGGTGAATATGCCCTTCAGGTCTTGGTTTTAAAGAGCCAGCTAACAAATGACCTGTCCCTCCCTGTGCCCCTGGCAGCCTTGTTGATTACTGCAGAGTCCTGGTGGCTAGGAAGCTTGCAGTGGGACACTCATGCTGAAAGTCAGGCACTTGCTCAACTGCTTTGCTGTCTCAGCCAAACTCGAGTCACCGCTAAAATGAAGGTGAATAGGGCCCATTATCAGTAGTTCTGACTGACCACCAACCCTCCACAGAAGGAATGGGAAGGCTGGTCTATGTGCTCAGCCCTTGTGAACACCAGCCCCGTGTACTAGTTGTGCATGTTCATTGACTGTTGCCAGCTGACACAATTCTTGGGGCAGACCAAGACCCCCTGAGCGCAGAGGTGTAATGAGGAGAGTTCGTTCCAGGCACATGCTCCAGAGAAATACAGACCGTTGTGTCAAATCCTGGCCTCCCTGGCACAAGAAAGACACTGAGGAACCAGAGAGGGTTTGGTGGAGTACCACTGCAATGGTCAGGGTGCTGGAGCACTTGCCCTACAAGGAGAGGCTGAGGGAACTGGCGTTGTTAGACCTAAAGAAAAGAAGGCTAAGTGGGATCTAACTGCAGTTCTCCACTACATAAAGGCAGCAAAGACAGAGCCAGACTCTCCTCAAAGCTGCACAGAGTGAAAATGAGGCAACAGGCACAAGCTGCAACAAGGGAAATTCCAACTGGACTGAAGGAAAAAGTCTCCCCCGACAGTGGTGCTGTACTGGAACAGGTACCCAGAGAGGCTGTCAGACCTCCATCCCTGGAGACACTGAGAACTCTCCTCTGAGCTGCCTGATCTAGCTTTGAAGTTAGCCATGCTGCAAACACGTTGTTGGACTAGAGACCTGTAGAGGGCCTTTCTAACCCCCAATATTCTGCCTTTCCACAGGACCTAGCTCCACTTCCCCTGGATTCAGCTACGCAATCTGACACCTTGTTCTGTTTCTGAGTGGTCTGTCTTTCTAGGAGGGGTTCACATGGCACAGTAAATTCCAAGGTGCTACCCTGTTGTCTGGAAAGCTGTGTCCCAAGGGAGATTATCTGACATGCTGAAGGTGGATCAGACTGATATCTTGGAGTATATGCTGTATTTTCAAACTCTGGATCATGTTGAAGAGACAACTTAAGCTTTTGGCATCTAATTTTTAATGTTCATGTTTCTTTCTTCCTGCTAGGGGCTTCCTCCATTGCTGGCAAACTTTGAATACTAACAAGCATCAGCAACATGCTTTCAAGCTCACTTTGTGCATCATAACATTATTTACAGGACTGGAAAAGCCAGTCCTTGGCAGTCTTCCCCACTACAGCCTTGAACTGTGAGCTTCATACTGTCACCAGAGAAGACTCTTTATCACTGGCTGGCCATTGCTAAGTATTGGACGCAGCAGAAGGAGCACGTGAGAATCCATCAGGAAGATCGGATGATGCAGCCAGGCAGCCAGGACACAGTGCTCTGGGTCTTTACAAGGCTTCCTGAGAGTCCAGTGGGGATGGGGACCATGCCCCAGGATCAGGCCTTTCATGTCTGCTGGTTCTGCAATCAGATTCTGCATGTACCCTCTTGAGAGGCCAGCGAGTAACATTTTTCCTGCTCTGATCTGTTCCAAAGAAGTAATCAGAGCAATGCATTCTGGTTTTGAGAATTTCTTATGAAGATCACTTTTATGGCTATGTGTGTATGTTTGAGAAAATACTTCATGCTATTAGTATTTATGTAATATTATTATATTACTACTTTTATTACAATATAATACAATTATATTACTAAGGATTATATTGCTTCATTCTAAGGTTTTATTCTCCCTGTTTTTATGACTGTAGAAACAACAGAATAAAGGGGAAAATGTCAACTCTGTGGAAACTTTGCTTTTCTTGTTCAGGTCCTGGGCACACATCCCTTCCCTTGTAATTCCGCACTTTGGAGTCCCAGCTGTTCATTGCAAACTGGGGGAACACAGTAAAAAATCTCTGCTTTTCCAGCTGGAAGCACTGAGTGGAATGGTGAGGTAGGAGATACTGAAAGCTCTGAGCTATCTCTACAAGCAGAAGCCAAAAAGAAGATACAGGTGTGTTGGGCCTTGCAGCAGTTTTCAGTTTGCACTGCAAATAATGCAAAACATCTGAATGAATCCTGTTGGGAGCTCCATGTTTCATGATTCCCARCCTCTCCAAGCAGGAGGCCCATTGTGTGATCCCACTGGGGAATGTGCTGCTGCTGGGATCTGCAACATGCAGGCACAAATGATTATTTGAAGAATAAGGCAGGGGCTGGTGGGAACCATGCCTATCTCTTCTAGTTGATTAATGCTTATAGCATCCTTTGGCCTCGCTAACGTCCCCAGATGTTTAGCAGACAATCAAGACAGGCAGAAAAGTTGCAGGCTGAGGAAGCAACTCCAGCCCCTGCTGTCTGAGAGAGTATCTAAAGCTGAGCACAGCTGGCTGGGGAGTGTCTCCTATATTAACCAAATAAAATTACTCCAAGCAATGTACAGCGTGGCTAAAGTTTTCTTCCCCCTCTCCAGGTCCTCAGGCTGGATGTCACATGTCTTCTTTCTGGCCATTCTAGTGTTAACTCTTTGTTTCCTTAGGGAGAAATCAAATCACTTGATCAACATGTAGTTGAGTACACCGGGGTCCATAACCATTCAGCAACATAACTTCTAAGTTACTGGTCTGCTGTGGAATGTGGCAACTGGATTTGAGCCTGATCAATGTATATATCTTCAAACATCTTCATTTGTGTCTTGCTTTGAAACTTCATTATGCTACAGAAGTTAGCTGACTCCCATCTGAGAATCTAGAAAGTACAACAGCACAAAGCTATACAACAACGCGTAACGTCCATGGCCAGCACAAAATGGGAACCCTAAGTGTTAAGAAAATCTGCAAGAGCTGAAGACCCATCCATGTSTCTTGCCATAAATACTTAAGCATCATAGAATCTTGCTCACAGCTTAGCATCACACAGAAAAGGCCTTACCCATAGCAGTGTGGAAATTACTGACCCATTGCTAGTTCACATGAAATAATCTAAAAATGCTGACGGGTGTTGCTATGTTTCTGTACCTTAGAATAAATATGCAGTCAGACTTTGACCTTGGAAAGGTCGGACCTCAGTGTACCAAAAACTCCAAGTCTCTGGAGGAAGATGGCAGGTTGGATGGCCCAGGTCTTTGGAGTAGGATGATGACATTGCCTGGAGATTAAACAAGATGTGAATTTGAATTAAGAGGGGAAGGTGGGTTGATGGGAGAGAATTAGTTTGAGGAGACCCAAGAAAGAGAACAGGAGTCTTCTGTAAGTAGCACTAAGTGAAGGGGATTAGATGGTCCAGAAGCTAGGGCTGTGTCAACCACGTCGTTCTACATGAGAAAGGACCAGTAGTCCAGTAAAGAATAATATATACCAGTCCAAAGTTGATCTTAACCCTATAACAGCAATATGGTAACCTGCTCCAAATTAATTGCTTTTTCCTGCAGTATCATCTGAGGGTAAGTACAGACCCTGCTGTGAATCCACCAACTTTGTTCCTGACAGTCCAAGGCCCATCTCAAGTGAACTATTACCATGAAATAGTTTTCCTGCAGGCAAGGTCGAGGACAGTGCTTTTACTGCAGGACAGAGGGGTTATTCCTGGCACACCAGGAGGTACCTTATTCTTACTTTGAACTTCACCTAATACTCATCTGTTTAGCCCCAGGCCAGAGAGCCTTGGACGAGGGTGGAGTGGTGGCCAAGGGAGAAAAGCAAGGGAGAACTCAGGATATACAGCAGAAYGACAGAGGACAAAACAATCGATGAAGGAGGAAGAAAATGAGATCCCACTAGGCCCCTCAGTTTCATTTAACATGAGTCTCTGCAGCATTATCCAGTGCAGCTTCTCTCAGACAGATGGTGCAGTAGGTGTGATTCTCTTCAGGTTGTGAGGAATGCCTTGAGGATTAATAACAGTAGGTCAGCACTAGCAAGAATATGAGATGGGTATGCAACCTGATGATTTTTGGACACACAGCCTGGAAGCTGTTGGGCCTACTCCTGTTCCATCATCCTATCTCAAAGTAATATTGGCAAGTGTCCACTGGCTCCTTAGGGAGCAGTGGGTGCCTGCACAGGGATGTGCTGTTTTATGTCCCTTTTCAGCTCCCTATTGTTACAGTTTTGACTCTCTGACTCTTACTCCCAAAACAAATGTTTTAATTTGTTGTCCCCTGTAATTATCTGGTTTTCTGTCCAACTTCTTGTTTGTTTGTTCCTCTTTCTCAGAAGGACTAATCAGTCTTGCTAGAAGTCCCAAAAGAGAAACACAGCAACAACGGGTTCCTGAAAGTGAAATACTAGGGAAGAGAAGAACAAAGTGAGAAGATGTAATACTTCTTGTCTAACACACTCCCAGGCTCCAGCTCTCTTCAGCTCTTCCTAGGCCAAATATGGTTTCTGAGTATTCAATAGCCCTTTCTGAAGCGTAAGCAGCCACGCTACTGTTCTGGGAGAGGAAATGAAGCAGGATCTTGGAGACAGCTGAAAGCAGAGACAGCATTTTATGGAAGCTGTAACAACTCCAGCTGGAGTGTGCTCAGGATCCTGTGGCCCTGCCCCAGTACAAGTGAGTCTGGGTCAGAGGGGTGAACCAGAGATGCGCCCATTTGCTCAGCAGCAATCCTAGTCCATTAGGCAAGAACTATGCAGTGGTGATGGTCCTGTAATGTGTGGGACTATCACTAAGGGAGCAAGAGGACATGTGATAAAGCAGAAATGATGAACAGGGCAGTGTGAGCAATGGTGCCATACTCCTAGTGGAGCCTGGACTCTGAAGTTTACAGTGTCACAGGCTAGTGCCCCCGCCTCCCCCAGTCACATCTGGCTGGGGATAGTCTCTTCCTACAGCTGAGCACCAGGGCATAGTGAAGCAGAGATCTCTGGCACTCCCATCGCTGTCATGGGTCACAGTTCTGCTACTGCTAGTGTCAGCGCTGGGCATTACCAAGTCCTTCAGCTGCACAGAAGTGCCTGGATTAACTGACGTGCACAGACTCATTTTTATGAATTAGCCAGAGTGCAYGTTTCTTCATGGAAGGCTCAGTCCTTTCTCCCTGACGACAGGAGGACAAACTTTCTCTGGTCCATTTGGAAGCTTGCCAGTTCAAAGTCAGCCCAGTGAAGTTTTTTTACACCAGTTTTAGCTGCCAGAGAGAACTTGCAATCTGCTGTATCCCTGCTGCGCTCCTACCGGCGTGTAAGGGCCTAGACGTGGGTCTACCAGACTGCTGGCCTATAGAGGCAACCACAGAAAAGAGCTGGTTTACTCTCATCTTCTTCTGTCCCTCTGGACTGGTAAAAACATTGTTCCAGCTTGTAGAGTAGGCTAGTTCTTAACTGTGATTAATAACAAGATTATAGCATGGAGACATCAACATACTCCCTGCCCTGGAACTTGAGTGCCACCTGCACTCCACTCACACCCATGTGAGGAGACAGGCCCCTTGTASGCAGGAAGATTACCTCTCTCAATATTAGCCCCGCACCTTTGAAAGTCAGATCAGTCCTTCAACTGGTATGCTTAATAATAATAATAATGACAACAGCAGCAGCAACAATGGTGTTTTAGCTATATCTTATGCGGATTTGGAAGCCTGAAGGGAAACCTGCCTATCACAAAAGTGTATGAGAGATTTAAAAGCCAAAGGCAGCCTTCAAAATACTTGCCACACTTTGGCACCTACCCTTCTGCTCTGACCTCTGCTCTTGCAGCAACCCACTTTCTCCTTCCCCTTCAGAGGCTCTGCTTATCCCTGCTGGCGTTGTCAGAACAAATGGTCTCTTCTGTGCCAAACCCCTCCACGTTTCTTCTGTGAACCAAATCTGATTTCCATTGCCACGAGTATTTAATACATATGTGATTAAATAATGAAATTTCTGCTCATAGAAACACCAAAGGGTCGGCACCAGGGAGGGAAGAAAAAACTACTCGAGCTAGAGGACAATGTTGGACATGAATACATATAGGTTAAAAACCCCTGAAGGGGCAAGTAGCAGGGGACTGGACTCCATGGCCCTGAAGCCCCTTTCTGTTCTGGTTTCCAAGTACCAGCATGCGGGAGAGGGAGAGAGAGCAAGCAGGGGGGAGACATGCTTTGAAAATCCGCCTTGTATTTGTAAGGGCCTGGAGCGTGTCTTTGCATTGTTTAATGGTAATCTGTTTCTTATTATTGCAATGTGATGTCCAAGGACGCTGTGTTCTGACCTGGAGTAATGCTGTGTGCAGCTGTGGGAATGATGTCAGTGTCCTGCTCTTCAATGGGCATGTTCTGGGGGTTGTCGAGAGCTGGACTCCGGGAGCCGTTTGCAGCAAGGAACAACATCCCTTCCGCCAACACCCTCGTAAAGGGTGCCAAACACCCCCGTGCACCAGGAGATGGCAGCCATGCCCGGTTTTCCACACTGAATCAATAACCATCCCATCCCCTGTTCATCCTGTTTCCTCCGTTATCAAAGACTGATTCTGCACCTCGCTCTGCTGCAGAGCTGGAGCTTTCACTGAGTGGGTGGTCTCTGTATCCCAGCCGCCGGGGTGATAAAGTGCATCTCAGTTGTCGTAAGACCGGATGCGTCCTGAGGGTCCGATTGCCAAAAGGTCACGCAGGTGGCTGCATGCAGAGACACGCAGGATGATGTTCAGTGAGGATGAAGGAGCTACCCCCAGCCCGTGGGCAGGACGGTTTTCAGCAGCCCCCTGGGCCTCGTGAGGGTGCGCTTAACAGTAACGGTGTATAAAGCTTGAACATGCAAAAAGCACCCAAACATTACACACCCAGTCACAGGGGCAGGCCTGGTGAGAGCTCACGTTTGTGCCAGATTTGCTGGGAATCTTTTGTATCCTGTYATTAATTGTGGCTGTAGTCCTTAGGGCGCGAGCAACAAGAGAAGGAGGAGGTGGGCACACTCGTGGAAAGCACGGCTCGGGGCAGCAGCTGTACAGCTATTCAGATGCGCCTGTGCCTTGTTCATAGCTGCAAGCCAGGGGATGTTGGACCAAGTGAGACTGGGGTTCTCAGCTAGCACCATAGGCCCATCACCATAAGGGATAGGCTGTAAACATAAGTGGTACTCAAGAGTATATAAGCAGTAGTRAAATGTTCCCTATATACACAGTCTACAAAGCAAGTAAAAAAATCTTAGGTTGAAAAAGTAATGTTACTACATAACAGCCATGCTCCAGGGAGTTATTCTTAGCAGAGACACCTAATGCATTTGAGGTTGAATTAATTAATAATGCCAATTCAAAGAATACCTTGTAACAAATAATATGAATTGGTATTTGAGAACAGAAAAAGTGCAGTTAAAAAGGATCTCTACAGCAGCAGAGCTAAATTCCTATAGCTAAATCACATGGATTAGCTAAACAGTCTGAATTTAATCTGCTTTAGATTCAGAAGAAGCAACCTAGGATGTATTCTGAATCCAGTGCGTGTTTCTTTGCATTTACTCATTGCATTTATTCTCCTATTGTATAATGTCACCAATTGTCATGTTTCAACAAGTATCTTCAACTCAATGTTTGACAGTATTTAAGCAAAAGCCAGTGTTTCAACTGCTTTTTTAGGAAATGCTACTTTTTCTAGTAGCTCTCCAACGATTTCACTCAGGAGGACAACGGTGTTGTACAGGCCAATACCAAAAGTTGGAAGACAGAGATCCTTTTTCCATCTCTGCTTCTCTTCTTGTTTTGTGAAGTATGTTGAGTCAGCACTTCTTCTGTGTCCACTTTGGTCAATTACAAGTCATGAATGGGGATGATAGGCTTGTAATCAATGAAGGAAGCATCTTGAACAACTTTAGCATTTACATCCCAGATTTTTGATAGTGTTTCCAAAGTATCTATCGCCTGAACACTTTATCCTCCTTGATCTGTCAACAACTTCAAAGTTACAAGGGAAAAGGATAAAGACAGTTTAATAGGATAGTGCCAGGTTATCTCTCCAGAAATCAGAAGGGATAGATGACGTGTCAATCCTTTGTGTCAACTTTTATTTCCCTCACCCACGTGGTACCAAAACAATGACAAAACCAGATGCTCATTTGTAAGACCTTTATTTATATAAATAATATGCACTGTATCAAACAAATATACAACACCATGCTTGCAAATTAATGCTTTGCAAAGAACTCTCATTGCTATTCCTGGTCGAAATTCCTCGAGCTGAGAGTGCCTCAGGAGCCTGAAGTTGTAGGAAGCTTGTGATGCACCCAGTTGTGACCTCTCCTAGCAGGAGGAGGCACTGTGGGAGCAGGGCTCTCTGCTGTCCTCCTGCAGCTGGCCTATCACCAGAGGAGGCGTTCTGAGGAGCGACACAGGAGCCTTACCCAGAAAGAGGAACAGGATGGAGCAGAGACTCGCAGCCATCATGAAGGAAACGACAGAGCACCCCCAGAATGTGGGACACACTTAGCCTTGGCAAAGCCTCAAGAGGTTAGACTGCAGAGGACAATCCATTTGTAATTTAGGTAGTGGGAAGGCGGTGGTGAGTTGGCGTGTACTATGAACCCATGCGTTCAACTTGGTAAAGACTGTGTCCACAAGACCAGGTGCTGATGGGGTCCCCTAGTGGAAACACAGTGATTGGCAGGCAGGAGGATGCTTTGATTTTGCCCCCTACAAAAGATACCTATCTACAGGCTGTATAGCTTTGCTCATGCAGGGTGTTTTTTCTGGTCAGCTCTCAGTCCAGTCACCAACTAGCCATATCTAGCCATATTATGGGCAGTAAAAGGCCTGAAAAAACAGAAGACTGTGGAACTGTTAAGGTTCCTCCAGCAGAGGACAGTTGGCTAGGGAAGGAGCATATTGCAGGACTGATATAGGAGGAAATGCTCAGTGGATGAAAAGTACTCCAGTAGTGAAAGTTGTGGTGCTCCTCCCTGAGGTATGTCAAGAAACAGATGGTGACTGATGTGGATGCCAATACACCGTCTAAAAAAACACAACCTCAATCTACATGAATGAGAAATTAAGTCTGAGGGACAATACAATGTGGAAATGAAGTGTGTTCTGCAGTAGAGGTATGCTGGAAAAACATTGCAGTGGTGAAGTGCTTTGGTGGCTCCTTTCCTGGCTGGGTGGGAGGTCCACACACTGATCAGTACTGACCTTGAGCTGCCATGGCTCTCAACATAGTTAATAGGAGTTGAGTAGACCTCCTATTTCTGCATGGGAAATGTCTTGCTGGACACCCAGAATTGCAGTTCTCACTTGAAAATGTTGCTTTCATTTTAGGTTTTTATTGTCTAGTTTCAACCTCGGGCATAAAACCTGAAGCTCCCTCCTTTCAGGGCAGGAGGCACTACAGGGCCTGGGCCTGCATGCAATCCACTTAGAAGAGCTGCTGGCTTCAAGTGAGGCTTCAAGCTAAGCTACCTGGGCTGTCCAGGACTCACTTCAATACTCTCAGTCGAGCTTTCCAATAACTGGCCAATTTTGCTGTTAGGACATAGGCTATACCACTTAAATGGTGATGGTTTTCAACTTCCTACCCACATCCAGAAGGACAAATACACCGTTTCACAGGGGAGGACACAGAGCAGCTCAGTGTAGTGCAGCTCTAAGAGCCAAGAGACGTGCTCCCCGAAGCCCTCATGAAATGTGCAGATCAGTGCGGTGCCAGTGAGAACACAGTTGCACAAACAGCTTTGCAGGCTGTCTGCTCCCACCTGTCCAAAGCTAAACCCAGAACTCCATTTAGTGAACCACCTGAATTAGCTCTGCAGGGACCGACGGAGGGCAAATCACTCTCTGGCAGTGTCACTGAAGTCCTGGCTATTCCCAGCTAGCAATGGATGAGGTGTGAGTCTGGGGAATGTGTCTTCAGAAGATCAGCCTAATTCTCCTTGGAAATGAAAAAGTAAGGATAGTCTTAACTCTAGACACAGGGCTGGAAGGAAAAGAGATGTAAAGAGGGAAGAAGAGAAAGATCTGTTGTAAGGGAGAGAGTTGGAAATCAAAGAACAAGTGTTTGTGAAGTCTTCTGATTGCTGATGACTTTCACTTCAAAGTCCCAGAGTTTTAAAAGCATCTCGTAGATCATCTACTTCGTACAGTGGCTGCAGGACAAAATATAAATGGTAGGTCAGTTGTCAAGTGAGCAGGAACCTATAAAGATGGGGAAGGAGGAAGGAATGGCAGGAGATGGGATGAGAGGTGGAAGAAGGGGAAGAGAATGAGGAGAGGAGATATGAAGTAAGTTGGGGGAGAGAGGCATGAGGGACGTGGAAGGTGAAGACACAGGAATGAATGAAATGGCAGATGGCAGAGATGGGCAGCAAGAGTAGAGAGGAACTGTAGCAAGGAAGAGTGGAAGAAGCTGAGGGGAAGAGGCACTGGAAGGAGAAGAGAATTGGCCCTCACCAGGAGGATCCGTCGAAGTTTCCTGGACAGATGGACAGAGTTTTCATGCAGCCCTTCCCAGGCCTTGAATGTCTTTTCCCTGTTCTCCACAAACGTGTTCCAGCAGTAGAAGTAATCTGTGCAAGGCACAGGGGAGATACAGAGTGCTCAGGACTGCCCCAGAGAGGACACTGACGTCTCCTAGGATCACTAAATCATCACATCCTGCCATCATCTTCCCTGGCTCCTTGTCCGAGCTTCTCCCACCCTCCTGGGTCTCCCTAACCCCCCATAGCTTTCCATCATCTCTGTCTCGCCTACACATCTCACCTTTGAAGGTCATGATGGCAATCTGGGCCCCTGCCCTGTGCAGGCGCCTCAGCCCCTCAGGCTCTGCCTTGCGGTCCTCACAGAAGTAGAGGCGTGCCGTGAAGATACGGAGGGTCAGGTTGGGGTAGGCACGCAGGAAGTCGGCCACGTGTCGGGCACAGTCGTAACAGGGGCTCCAGGAGGTGAACCAGGTGATACGGTAGCAGCGGCCCGGGTCCAGGTCCCAGGCTGAGATGTAGCGCAGGAAGAGCACCTCCACATGACAGCCCATCTTCGTGAAAGAGGGAGAGGGGCAAGGCGTGAGGCAGGGAGGGGGGGAGCAGGGTGTAAGAGGGGTGAAGAGGGAGATGTGAGCTGGATGGGGTGTGAGGGGAGGAGAAACAAGGTGGGGGCAGGTCCTAGGGTCAGTGGACAGAGGGAGAAGGCACAGTGGTACGTAAGTGGAAAAGCACAGTGACGCACTGATGTGTAGGGACGTACAACAAGAGGAACGGGTGGGAGCTAAGTAGAAAAGTAGGTAGACTGGTAAAGCAGCAGGCAGTATGGATGTCTTGCTGGTAACACACTTGGGGGTAGCATAAAGTACAGGTTTACCTGGAGGCTGCATCCCCCAAATAGTATGTACCAGTGCAGTGTCCATGCTCGTGGACATGTGTGCCAGTGCCTGCGTTGCTGTCACAGCCCTCCTTTCCCTGCTGCCCCAGGTGAAATGGAGCTGCACGCACCTCAGCACGGATATAAGAACAGGATGCCGAGGGGTTCCCTGTACCTTATTGCGCAGGTATCCAAAGTCCAGGGAGCATGATGTGGCACTGTCACGGCGCTTCACAACATAGCAGAGGTAGGTTTCACGCCGGCCCTTGGCCCAGCGCAGGTTCTTGAAGTTATAGAGGAAGAGTTTCCTCTTCATCAGGAGGCTACAGGAGTAGACAAGAGAGAATTTACATTAGCCCCAACCTGGAGCCAGCAGTTGGCCATGTCTTTGTTGAGGGCTCAGCACCAAAAATATCCTCCTCATGTCCAGGCCTCTCAGTATGAGAAAAGCATCAGTAATTTGCATGCAATGTGTTAGGGAAAGGGTGCAGACATGACTGTGGGGATGAAGCAGGGGACCTTGTGAGTGGAAACAGTACGTGAATTAGTAGTGGTTAGTCAAACAGCAACTATGGCTGGGAAGAGTGTGAAAATATCTGCAAATGCCCAAAAGATGGACACCAATGAGGGAGAAGGATGAAGGTGTCTGAGAAGACCTGGGAAGATGAGAGGGTGTGGAGTTCAGTCATCAAGAAATATTATTTCTGCTGTACGAAACCCTGAAAAGCCACTAGGGCAAGGGATGGATCAAATTAGAACCTCTTTAGAGAAGACTGGACAGAGTCTCTTCCCAGCATTGACCAAAATAAGAGCATGGTTGAAAGTGCGCAGGGCTAGCAGCTTCAGTAAGGGGCCATACACTAGCTGACAGAATATGTAATGGGGTAGGCATGCTGACACCTCTCCAGCCACAAGTACCATTCCCACATTAGACAAACATCGAGACTGGTGGGGTCCTGCTCCAATGCCCAGGGATCCTGCTGGGGAGAGGCAGCAGGAGCATGGGGAGGGTAAGGTAGTCATGAGCCATATCTAACAACCTCACTGCCAAGTGGAGGTACATAGGCAGCTGAAAGCAGCTGTGTTCATTGAGGTGAGATACTCACCTCCCCCACAGCAATGCAAAACAGAAGTGAATGGGTTAAAAATAATCACGTCCTTTGTCATCTTCTCCCTCTGATAGGCTGATGCTCAGCAGGGAGATGGGGTCAGTTTAAGTGATACCAAGCTGGGTTTTCTGTGGGGGGTCTCCAGTGAGGTGTAGGAAAGGGGAATTTGGGTTTGTTAGGAATTTAAATCCGATTATAATCTGAGAGTCTAAGCAAGGAAAAGTTTCTTATACAAACACCCTTCATCTGTTTGCCAATGTCACCATAAAGCCTGAGCACTGCAGAGCACTTAATCTCCAGCTAACAGTGGCATCCTCTCTGCTCCTCCAGGAGCTTCTTTCCATTGTGCACCCTCACACATGGCCACTGCACCACAGGTGCTCATTCATATAGTCATGCACATCCTCTTGCCTTTTGTTACCTAGTGCACAAGCTTTGCTCTCCTGCAGCACTCCCTGTTGCACCTCACACCCCATTGCCAGAGAGGCACATTCTTCCCTCAAGCACCCTTGCTACCCTGATTGTCCCACAGATAGGCAAGCCACCCGCACACATCCTCTTTCCTGCCATGTTGCCCTCAGCCTGCAGTGCAAAAATACCTGTCCTGCTCACACAGAAAGAGCAAGCACACACATACTGAGTTATGCCACTCTTTATACAGACACGCTCCTAGAGAAGTAGATCACATGGGAATTGTGGCATGTCTCCTGCTAGGAGAAAGTCCATAGAGAAGACAAGGCTCTGCAGAGTCCTGCACACACTCAGAGAGCAAAGCATCCCTACTAAGCATTTTATTCAGCCCCAAAACAGCCTCAGGCAGTTCTTGGAGGTCTGTCCTGCAAGCACTGCCCCAGTCCTGCTCTGCTGGGCTTGCAGGTTGTGTCAGGAGTAGAGCACAAACTGATCCCACTGCATTTCATCACCCCTTTCTCTGGCAGGTGATGTTGGGTGTGTGTTTCCCCTACCCACTTTTCTCTCTTGCACTGTATGTTCTTCATCATCAGTTTTGATTTATTTCTCACACTTAGAGTCGCCCCACTTCCTACCACCTTAGATTCACCCCATTTCCCTGCCTTGTTACAAACACGTATGAACATGTGTGTATATTCCCTAACACACACACACACGTGTTGGTCCCCTCACAGAACTGTCAACCAGTGGTTCACCTCAGGCTTCTCCCTCTTAGATGTGTGTTTTTGCAGGGATGTGGGGAAGACTTTCCTCCGTAACAGAGGTGCTGGAGAGGGGACACCCCTTCCATATGTGACAGATCCTCAGGTTGTCCAGAGAGGATAGCCCAGACAATCACACGGGAAATGAGCAGGTATGATAGGCCAGAGGGTTGCAAAGCTCTTACCTGGGGTGTGCCACAACAGCAGAAAACAGAGCAGAGGAATTGTGAAAAATGCAATCACTTGTTGAAGAACCATATAAGCCAGGTGAAAAACAATGACAATTATGTTGATGTTTCATCAAAGCCCACAAGGAAAAATGCTTTTCAACACATCAAAAAGTTTAGGGAAAACAGGCTTTACCTCTTCTCTTTTTTGTGAAGTTTTGGGCAAAAACATTTGCTTTCAAAATGTTTCTGATCCTTCTTCTAACCTTCCCTTTTCTCACTTCTTCCCATTTTTCGCTATTCAATGGTTTTGCCCCTGCGGAGCAGCATGTGGATGCAAATAAGGATGAAGAACAAGAAATTACCCCAAAACCCAGAAAAATAAAATGATGATCACTTGTGTTATTTTTCAGTGTCACAATGAAGTGAAGACAATTTTGAATCACAGCCATTTGTTCAACTAGAAATGTTCATTAACATCAGTTCCTGTTTTCCCTTCTCTCTGGAGTTCACTGTCCCAGGGGTTCTTCGCTAGGGAGGATTTCAGAACGTGACTGGTACAAGAAGAAGAAGAATGAATGGACAGATGTTGTGGGGAGCAACTGAGCAAATTTGCAGTTAGGTACAAAGTGCTGGATACATGTGCAACTCCTATAGCTATAGGATAGCTCAAGGGAAAGCAGCAAGGACACAGGATCTGTGATTATACCCAGGCACTGAAGAAGTAGACTGAACAGAGACCTTCTCCTCAAATAAAGATTCATGAAGCCAACCCTCAAATCAGAGTGAAGGCCCCTGAGTGTGTGAATGATATGCAATTGTGGAGAGACATTAGTGATAATTAGCTCACAGAGTAATTGCAGTGCAAGTAGAGGAATCCAATGCTGGAACAGTCTGTGCTTACGAGCACAAGGGTGTGAGCAGCAGAAACAGAGTAAGACAGAAATCTGGTGCAAAAGAAAGAATAGGTGGATAAGGAGAGAAGAGTGGGCTGGGATTGAGGTGTTTAAGCAGCAGATAGCATCTGAATGTTCATCTTTCTGTTATTTTTCTTTGTTTCTAGAAAATAAAAAGAATGAAAAGGAACAGAGAATAGTCACGAGAAAGAGAAATGACAGAAAGGGAAAAGCGTACAGGATGGCAGACAGTCAAAGAGAAAGAATGACAGAGACACAGAGATGCAAGGTGCAAGAGCAGGACGGGGCGGGGAGTTAGATCACTGAGTCAGACAGGGAAAGGGAAAGGGACGGTGAGCACCAAATGGAGAGCAGGTTAATTCTAAGAGAAAGACCCTCGTTTCTTATATGAGCAAGAAACTGGAGGCACTCATTTTACCTGTCCATGACTGCCAGGGTCTCTCTCAGGTGATGGGATTGCAGGGAGGTTCTCTCACAGGCTCCGACTGTGCAGCCCTCTGACTTGATGTACAGAAATGTGGACAGCCCTGTGTGTCCCCTCCCCATTCACCCCTATCTACCCCCTGCCGGGTTTCATCGGGGTGTGGTTGAGGGAGGAGTTAGAAAGGTCTCTGGAGCTGCAAGAGCTGAAGAGCAAAGGGTTGAGATGAGAAGGGGCATCAGTTCTGAAAGATGCTCGGCACCCATTGGTTGCCTCCCCCCACTGCACTCCCCATTGGGCCCTCCCCGCCTGCAAAATTATTCTGAATTAATATCAATAACATAACGAGGCAGGAAGCATTGTCTAGTGATTAGAGGGGGGCCTGGGAGCTTGTGTACCACTAACGTGAATGTGGGCAAAACCACACCATCCCTCCGGGCCTCGGGTCATGCAGCTGTGCAGTGAAGATGGTGACCCTGCCCTGCCCCACCATGCAGGGAGCTCTGCACAGCGCCCTGCAGCCGCCCAGCTGGAAGGAGCTCAGGGAACACCAAACTGTTGGCAGGCTTCCCCCCGTCCTCTGTGTTCCCCTGAAAGGCCCGGCAGCTGCTTGGCAGCATGGGGCAACACCGAAGCCGAAGAGGAGAGTGAGAGGGACACAGCTCCGGAAAGAGCCTGGGGTTTGACGGGGAGCGCCTGGCCCCACTTTGGCACCTGAACATGGCCATGGGTGCCTCAGCCGTGTCAACACGCCAGGAGTGATGGAGAACCTACATTGCAAATCTGTACGCAAAGGACCAGTGGGGAATGACTCAGGGCCTAATCCTGCTGTTCCAGGTGGCACGGGCGCTGCGATCTGCAGGCAGCAGGGTGGCTGCCGGGACCCTCCATCCGACGGCTGCGCCCAGCAGGCGTGCGGTTGTACATCGTCACGCCCGGGCTCACGCTCAGGGTGCACAGGCTTCGCTCCGCCAACACAGCTCTCTGCCGCCCGGGCTCTGCTCCACCACGGCCCTGCAGCACCTGCCCGGGCACCCATCCCCTCTGCAGGGCTGAAGGACAGCCAAGGGATGGGGCAGCGGCTTCGGCCAGGCAGGGTGCCGAGGAGGCAGCCGGGCAATATTGTGCTCTGTTTCTGCCTCAAGCGGGGCACGGTCAGTGCTACGGCTGAGAAATAGGGCTTTTGTTTACCTCACGCTAGGGTAGTTCTTCGTTTTTTCTCTGCTTCATTTACTTTCCTTATTAATTTTACTGGCTTTCAGCACGCTAGGACTGTGTGAAACCAGTATATGCAAAAACATGAAAAGGAGAGATGAGTTGCCAGAACAGAGCAGATGACTCTCTAGCCCAGCACTTTGACAGTACTTGTCTTTGAGAGCGGCTGGCATGGCACACTTCAGGAAAAGGAGAAGCACTCCTGGAAGGTCCAGGGCTAGGCTGTCCTACTCCTTGGGGAAATGTCTGGGTAGGGCACACGCTCAACAAATCCACATTTTGGCAGCTGCATTGGTCTCAAGTGTTGTGGCAATTATCCTCTTTGAGGATCGGGCTCCTAGTGTTTGACCAAAGCTAGAAGAGCCTGCAATCCTTGCGAATCCCTGTCCTACTTAACAGAGTCAAAGAGGATGCTCCTGCTAATGAAACAGCTGTACCCTTTCAGCCTTTGCCCTAGCAGCACCTTGTGACGAATCTCCTAGGTCAGACCAAGAGTCATTTTGTCCCCCTTTCATACTAGTTCTTCCTTTTAATAATGCAAGGACGATGTTTGTTACACAGGACATTAAAAAAAGAAAAGAAAAAATAAGCAACACACCCCAGGAAATCTGCTTCTTAGAGATCACAGCTCAGATAAATTAAGGTAGCTTCAGCTTTATTCTTGTTCTGGCTCCTAACTTCCATAGCCAAAAGCTTGCAGAAAATTTTAGATAACATTTTCTGCTCTGAAAGGAGTTGAGAAATATCTTCATGGCCAGCCTGGTCTTCCCCATAGATTAAACTTGTGCATAATGATTTTCTCAAAGGTTTAACATGCCAAGTCTCATAAACGTTTAACTAGATCCTTTCTCTGGTCCTGCCTGTAAGTGGAATTCATTCTTCCATGTTTAAAACATCAGCTCTTTTCCTTAAATGTTGAGAGCCTCTTTGCTCTCCACAGAGATAAAAAAGAAAGAATGAACGAACGAACAGATTAACTATATTTATGTCACTCTTTGGCAGGGCTCTCAAATCTAAATACTGATGTAGGCTTTCTAATGCCCTTCGTTTAGACAGGTAACTTCCCTCACACTGGAGGTGTGAGTGCACAAAGTCAGTGGCAGCTATTCTCTGCCTCTAGCTCTAATCCCCAGAGCAGAAACATGTTGGTGTGGATGTGTTTTTAGTGTCTCATAGCAAGTCTAGGGCGACATTTTGAGAGAGACCCTCAGCTCCTATGCAGTTCTGCCTAAAGCAGGAGCTGCAGTCTCTTGCCAAGGCAAGATCTTGCTCATTACCAGATGTCATCTCTGCTCTGGTTAAAAAAAAATAGTTTGGAAAACCATGGAAATGTTGCTGATCCCTGATCTAGCTGCTAGTCCAGCTTCCTCCCTGGCTGTAAATTGCCAAATCTTTAACATATGGTGGGACCCTTTTGGCCGGGAGCTAATAGACGAGGAGAGATGCTGACCATTCCAGTTTTCCTTCCCTTCTGCTCAATGCGAACCTATTTGGAGAGGGGACTGGRGGTGGGAGAGAAAAACAATTTTACTGAAGATGGCTCCATCTCTGTTCCTGATCAAAGCCCAGGTCAGTTAAAGACTAGTGGGGAAGGCTAGAAAGGGTCCCTATGCTGGTGTGTTTGGAGTGTTATCTAGCAAGAGACACTGCTCCAGCTTATCAGGATCACAGAAGGATGTCCTAGCATCCCTTCAGGTTTATTGTGCTCGGGGCTCTATTCCCTGTCTTGAAGTGAGAACAACAGAGAAATAACAGCAGGCTGAAGAGCAGTGGTCAGGTGTAAGCGGGGAGGAGGAATATCACCATTACTGTTACTAAAGATTCAGAAAGCAAACTGCTAAGAAATCAGAGAGCAAAAATGTGGTGAATAATTAAAAGTAATTACCTAGCCCCAAAGCAGAGGAGAGGTTGCTTGTTTAGTCAACAGGAAGTCGTGTGTTGGTGTGTACCGATATAAATACATATTTATTTTTTCCATTCACCCTTTGCTCAGAAATCACATTTTGAAACAAGCGCCGACATCACCAGTTGGTTGGTTCTTACGCTGAACACAAGAACGCAGACACCTGCTTCCCCTCGCCTCAAGCGAAAACCTCAAGCAGAAAAAACTTTCTCTGCTCAACAAGTGCTGATGCACCACGGACACTGACTTGCACAGAGACCTTGAGCAGGGGAATGGTAGAGTTCCTTGCAGTTAGACACAGGCAAATAAATAAGCTGATGTGCTTATTTATTATAAGCACATATAATGTAATATGCTTATTTAATATAAGCATATATTAAGCATAAGCATATATTAAGCATAAGCATATATTAAAGCGCTTATTTATTATACGCACATTACATTATATTCTGTGTTCATTCCGCAAAGATTCATCACTATTTTGAAGGACAGACCCAACACATAGGTAACGCACTTGCTCAGGCACCTCTGCCAGGCAGACCACTCCCATTACTCCAGTCCTGGGTGCAAAAAAATCCGCAGTAGATCTAGGGGCAGCTTGCTGTCTAGGACATGGGGCAAAGGGCCTTGTCCCTCGAGTTGCCAACTCATCTTGTGACGCAGCTGTGGATGCTATGCCTGGGGGGAAGGTTTCAACAGTTGCATGACAAAGCACTGCCTTTCATGGTGCGGAATATGCAGCACCATGGAGATATATGAAAGCTGTGAGGAGGTGTATGAGGTCTGCCTGGGGTGGACATCACCAGGAGGGGGGTGTGTGGTGAGGGGTTGCAAACGCAAATCTAAAGCACTGTGGKGTGAGTGTCACTGAGGCTGCATCTAAGTTAGACGAGAGCAGGGATCCCAGGTCATGAGAGTGAAGTGGGAAGGAGAGAAGGCAGGAGTTCAGGATGTGTGGGAGTGCCATTGGGAGGGTGCGTTTATGAAACCTGGACCCCTGCGCTGTGCACTGCTGCATGCTGCAGGATTGTAGATGGTGCCACTGATGCAGAATTGAGGGCATCTGGTTGCTGGGTGTGCACTAAGATTATACGTTATTATGTGTTTTTTACTAGTAATTTGGCTTTCCAGGCTTGCACTGCAAAACCTTTACCTGGAGACTTGACTCGTGGTTTATTTTTGTTCCACTGTTGAGCTTGTTTTGGTGCTGGGGGATGAGGCAAATTAGGGCGAAACTATTGAATTGAGTACACGTTTTTCAACCACAGTCCTGTGAGTGCCTCTCATTCCTGCCCTACAGCTCTCTGCTAGCCCAGCCTGGGGCTCCTTATAGGAACTAATGACCTTTAATTCTGCCTCTGTGACGCCACAATTTTTTCTCTCCCCACCTGTATTAATTCCCCCCACCATGTCTCTAGGCAGCAGCAGTTCCATCCCCTGCTACCAGTGACTGACACCTGCTGGGATCACCAGCAAGAAGGGAGGAAAGGGGCTGGGTTGGGTTGAGGAGTTTGAGACCTAGTGAATGGCTTCCCCATCATGAATGCAGGTAAGGAATGTGACCAAAGTCCAAGTACCTGCACTAAATGTCCTCAAGTGTCTTCTCTAGCTTGAGACCGTGACATGGTTGGCAGCTTATCTCATTTACACTAAGAAAAACACAGACTCTGCGATCAAAGCAGAATGCGCCTTCCCCATGCTGAGAGCTGGGGGTGGGAAAGCACCCACCCGAGCTGCTTGCACCTTGCTGCTTCCCATAGCAGTGCGTGCAGCTCCAGCCTCCAGCGCACCCTGCCCATCTGACTTGGCTTCTGGCTCCGTGCTGYGCAGACCCGGAGAACACCCTCTTTTTGCACAGGGAGCTGCAGGCTGCGTTCCAGTGTTACTCCATTCTCCTACAGCTCAGCCCCCTAGTCTGGGCACCCCAGACCCTGCTCCCAATCACATCTTCCCCCTCCTTAATGGAAGTCACTGGCTCCGTATCTCTGCAATCATCTGCTAGTCACGGGGAGAAACTCAGTTTTGCACCGCAGTTTTTCACAATGAGACTCGCCTTCTAGCTGTGGTTATGGTTTCACAGACCAAAGTTGCCTGTTACTAGCTCCTGTTTGTGCAGTTGCTGCAGCTCATGCTACTCAGTGCAAAAGGAGCTTGCACCTGGGGCCTGGGTGGTAAATCCTGATTTTAATTTCCCTGTTGTCTTTGGAGAAGTCCTTTGCTGGAGAGGCTGGGACAGAAGTGCTTGGGACCTCACTAAAGAGCAGCATGTTGCATGTTCCTTGGCTTGCAGTCATGTGTTGAGTCCCCTGCAGTTGTACAAGCTTTCCTTRGCTGGAGGTCCTCATGAGCAGTGTTCTTGCATCTTACAAAGTTTTCTTATCAACAAAGCAAGCATTTTCAAAAGATTCAAGATAGCCTTGCTACTTCTTGTTTTCCTCCCCCCAGAGTTCAGAGCTGCTCCTATGCTCTTATCACTGGCCACATCCAGAAGGTTTGTGGGATGCCACCACTAACCTCTACTCCCTAATGCCAAAGAGTCAGACAGTAGAATTAGGGTCTGCCCCCGACACCCTGATCCTATTCCAGGGGGCCCAGTGTTCTTGGCAGTGGGGGTGGAATGGGAGACCCATCCTAAGGCCAAGGAAGAGAGGGAGAAGGGGGTGAAAAGTGATTCTCATTGCATGATGAGGATCTCCTCCTTTGCTGTGATATCACTGCTGTCTTCCTTCCTTGCTAGTGGACTGCCATGCCTGGCTGTGCTGACTGTTAGCATTGGTTATTTCTTTAGCCATGACCACATGGGAGGCTCCCAAGCTTCTGCTGTAAGCAGTGAGGTCAGAGTTGTGACACACCTGAGCTATCTGCCCAGGCAGGGGAGGGCATCCAAGAGTCTGAGAACTTCCCAGCTAATTTCATAGAGTTTAAAAATACCCTTTCATGTTCCAGCCAAAAGCATGGGTTCTGCTTGGATGAAAAGGCTGGTAGAAGCTCCTAGAAAGCAGAGGAGAGAAAGAAGAGGAAGAATCTGAAGGGGAAAAAAAGACCCCGGGAAACTACTGATTATGAATTATTATTATCAGAAATTTTAATTCACTGGTGTCCATTGGCTTTAGACAGTGCTTGTAGCATTGCTTCTGCTTCCCACTCAGATGTGGCCCCAAAACAACTATATCTCACTAAAATATACAGCTCTTGCATTCACATACACAACCAGTTGATTTCCCTTTGCCCAGTCTGTACTCAACAAGGGGACACCATGTCCACTCATCTCTTCTACCATTTCTGTGCAGGTACAGGTAGGGTAGGGCACAGGCACATTTATTTTAAGGTGGCTAGCTTGGTCCCATCCCGATTTGGAAAAGTGGTGACAAGACCAAAAAAGCTCACAGACTGGAGAGGCAAAAATCTACCCTGAAGCAGTGCCCCTGGGGACTGTTGGGGAACAGAAATGGCAAACGGGCTTGCAGAGACTATGAAGAGTTCAGGTGCCTTTCCTAAACTAAACCAAAGGGAAACTACAAAGATACCAGCTGATGGACAATGGAGCTAAGAGAAATGATGTAATGATGGTGCTGGGCTCAAGCAGAGCTGATGAGAAAATTACTTGTGACCATGGTGTGGAGAGTCTCAGGAACGACTACATTCACACTGCACCAGGGAGAAAAGAAGCTCTTTTGAACCCTTCCTCCACAGCAAGGACCAGGCTGGAGGCTAAGTCTAGGCTGTGGAAGAAAACAGGTTTTATTTGTTAATCCATAATAATGGCCAACGCAGATTGCTCCAGCTATTCTGTGCCATTTGGGTACCAGACAAGAGACATAGTGAGGTGTAAGCATTTTCTAGTGGGTGTGTTTTCTAATACCGTCTGACTTTGGTGCTACGAGTGAACAGTCAGAGCAGTAAGCCCCACAGGAATGCCTTCAGCATGGAAAGACTTTGTAGGTACAAGGCACCCAATACAAGAGGTGGCATGCTGACACGTGCATCAATGTGAAACCAAAACCTTGGTCAAGACATCATGTTGGTAGGCTGTGCTGGCCATCATGTTTGAAGCAACTGCTGCTGCTGCTACACGTGCCACTGCTGCTCCAGCCTCTAAGGCATTGGCTAAGAAGCCAGAGAAGGTGGCAGGAGGATCCAAATCCTGCAAGCCCCCAGTCTCCACAGAGGCTGATTATGAGTGTGATGACTGTCTCCAAGAAGCACAAAAGAACTTTCTCTCACCACTCTGCAAGCAAACTGAAGTCTGCAGAAGGACAACAGCTGCACCAGGATAGGGCTCAGGAGCCTGGACAAGGGCAGCACAAGAGGACTTGGTACTTCTAACTCTTTTAAACTCAACAACAAGCCAAGAGGAAGGTGCCAAGAAGGCAGCAAAGGCCAAGAACCACCTGACCCTTGACCGGCACTGCCAAGAAGCCCAGATTAGCTGTGACTATGAAGGAAATCCCAAGGAAAGACAAGAAACTGGCAGCCACCGTGGACAAGAAAGCAATCAAGAGCTTAGAGAGTATGAAAGCTGACAGACCAAAAAAGGCAAAGATCCAGCTAAGGGCAAAACAGTGAAACCCAAGGCTACCAAACCCAAGGCAGAGAAATTGAAAGTGGCCTCAGGCTGAGAAGATAGTGCACAAGACGTAGATGCTGTATGAGCACAGACAGAGTGTCCTACTTCAGGGACACAGAGCGTAAATCCTTTAATTGAACCATTGATTTTCATCATGTTTTGCATTTTTTAACACAGTTTCCCCAAAGGAAGATAATGAATTGTAATCATTAAAATTCCTTGTTTTGCAATAAAACTCAGGCTTTGTATGAATTAAATGTTTCTTCTTGCTATTTTCTTCAATTGTCTGCAGCAGTATTGTAGGGGTGATGGAGACAGAGTCTGCTCAGAGGTGCACAGCAAAAAGAATAGAGGCAACAGACAAAAGCTGCAACAAAGGAATTTCTGATCTGACATCAGGAAAATATTCTCCATCTTAAGTGTGAGGCAGCATTGGAACAGGTTATGGATTCTCCATCCTTGCCAACTTTTTCAAAATTCAGCTGGACAAGGCTCTGAGCGATCTGATTAGCTTTGAAGTTAGCTCTGCGTGCTAACTTTCAACAACATTTTATCTATGATCTTAACTGGGAAGGTATACTACCTCAGTAAGGACATTTATTTAAAAAAATGCACAGCTTCATGTACATTTATTCTTATATTTAAGCAGGTGAGTTCTCACATTACTTATTATTTAGACACACTGAATTACATATGTTTATTTATTACAACTTTTTGTTAATGTCTAATTTGTGACAAGCTGTATTTGTATGGAAATTGCAATCTTAGTAAAATGCCCAAAACAGCATTCTGAAAGAGAATTTATTCATTAAATGAAGCTTTGCTCTGCTGATGACTTTCACCAATTCAGTTTTTTTATATACTTCAACACAGTAGCAACAAGTACATGCAGGTTGCATTTTAACTGATATAATTTATATTTTTTAACTGATATAATTTATATTATTGAAAACATTTTCATTTGAAAAAATCATTTACATTCATAGCAAAAGTAGACGATCAAATTCATTCACGATGTTTCACACACTTTTTTAATAGTTTTTTTTAATGGACTAAAATCCAGCTTTCTATTTTGTGGGAGTTTGTTCCAGCTTGCTACATTACAAGGGCTAAGGATGGCAGGGAACAGAGAGAAAAGAAGCAATATGCTGAAGATCAGAGAGCAGGAGGTGAAGAGGAGATCCAGAAATGGAATTCAGATTTCCTGTGCCCCAGTCAAGGGGCTGTTCACAACTGGACAAATGTACACTGTCAATGTTAGACCATGTGGTACCAGGAGTAAATGTTATGGGATCGTGCACCTTTAAAATCTTCTTTAAAAAAAAACCAAACAACTTTTTTTTTATTTTAAACTAAAATCCCTTTTGGTTTCAACCCAGCTATTCCTTATGTAATAGAGGTGCCCTTTTTGGATGCGTTGCAAGCACCGCTTCCCTCTGTGAATGACAAGCCCACACCCCAGCCAGCAGTATGCTCTTGAGGGATCCCTCCAAGCTGAGAGGCCTGATGACAACATGTTTTGTTCGTGCTGTGGGTTCTTGTGGACAAGATCCAGGCAACACGGAGCTTCCAGGTGACATGGCAGCTGCTTCCAACAGCCTCCCCGTGCTTTCCCGCAGCACTCCCCTTCCTCCTCGCCTTGTTTCTGCAACCAGGGGCTGCCACCTCAAGGCACACGGTTGCTGTTCCCACAGCGCACAAGTTGACCTGAGGTGCCGTTCTCCCCTCCCTGCTCTGACTGGCAYGTCCTTCCCTTCAGAAAACCCAAAGCTTGGCAGCTGAGGGAGCCACAGCGCGTGAGAACCGGAGGGCAAGAGAGCAGGAGAGCTGGCATGGGCCAAGCACTGCCCCCAGCCCCACTTGGCAATGCCGTGTGTCACCTCATCGAGCACCCTTCTTGCTGCCCCACTTCAGCCCCACTGTCGTCCTCACTGTGTTTCTTGCTCCGAGATGAACATATGAACAGAGAAGAAAGATAAGAGATGTCTTATGCTGTCTTATGAAAAATAGAGAACAAAAAGGAGGAGATGGAAAGGTGGAACAACCCTTGCTTTCCAGGTGCAGCAGAAAGCCCTCGGTGTGGCCAGCTTCCCTTGTGGGGAGCTCCAGCTCCATACGCCCAGCAAAGTGAGGTACCACTTCAAACTGGGGACCAGGCATCAGAGCACGGGCCTTGAAACAGCAGCCTTCAAACTGGCAACACTGATGGGTAATCAGGAGCCGTGACAGCAAAATGAGCAAGAACAACCATTGTGTGGGAAGTGACTACAGACTCCCGCTCCAGGTCAGAAGAGTTTATGAAAATCAGCCACAAACTCTAGATCATGCTTCTAAAATGGGACTCTTGGCAGCTTTCTTTGTGGCTAGTCCAACTTCATGAGAAACAGACCTAGCTGGAGCTATATTTAAAACCATTTCCCCAGCTTACAAGAGAAGGCAACGTCCAGAGGTCAGCAACGCAGCACCATGACAATTCAGGTTGGAATGGCAGGGGAGATAAATCGGTGTATGGGATAAGTGCTAATGAAGATGGGGAAGCCTGTCTGCAGACTCCAGTACTGTAAGGAAAGGGAAGAATAAACTGAATTACAAAAAGTCGATGGCATATGTTGTACTCTGCCCACACAGCCGGTGGAACGTGCCGATAGAGAGACACTGCAAAGGCCAAGAGCTCATGAGTCAGAGCAGGGTCAGGCCTGTGTAGACGGGAGCAACAATTACAGCCACTCGGGCTGAGGCTGTTTTCGTTATAACAGTCTGAGATAGGGACACTGCAGCGTTAGCCAGGAAGGAGCATTGATTCTAAGGGGATAGTGTTGTGCAATAACCTGCATTGTGTGGTTTAGTCCTGAAGAACTATGGGACACTGTCAGAGGCAGTTTAATGGGTAATTTGGGCCACAGCCACTTTTGTTCTAGAAATACCATCTAAATGCAGACTTGACTGCTTGCACATGAAGACACTGCCTAGAGTCCCCCATGCTCTGAGGCTCCATCTTTTCCACCAAAATATGATGTACAGTCAGTCCCTGATGAATCTATGCAAAAGTCAGAAATTCAATGAAATTTTTAGGATTTTCCTAATCCTTTTGACCTAGATGTGTAATTTTTAATGTAGTCTTTCACTTATTCTCATTACTGAGTTAAATGGCTCTAGCGAACAAATTCTTCTTTGCTTATGAGATGATTTATCACAGCTCTTCTTATTTCAGCCATCTTACCATTTTACTTGGAGATGGTAATTCTCCACCAGCAAGTCATGACACCTGCACAGTGAAAAGATGTGTTCTCGGCACAAATCTCATGGGCTGGGAGGAGTTATCCCTGTGCTCAGCAGCTATCAACTGTCAGGAAAAACTAGCACAGCTATCCATGGAAAAAAAATGCTGAAGATAATTTTCTGTATCTCTAGAAAAAATAATGACCTCCCAGGAAGACCTGTGAGTCACGAGTGAAGGGAGGGTGGCAGCGGAGGACTGGGCTAGCAGGGAGTAAAGAGGTCCAAATGACAGATCTGGGCTGGAGTCAAGTCTGCCCACAAATGTGGAGGAAATACAGCTAGAGACAAATAAACCCAAACACATGAGAGTTGCCAAGAATAACAGGAAATAAATTTTCTTTTAATATTTTTGTGTGCATTATATGGACTCTAGCATTAAAACAGTGTTCTCCTGGAGAGGAGCACCTCTTCCTGTCCCTGCAGAAAGCAAGCAACAGAAAGACTTCTAACCATTCTCCAAACTGTATGAATGTTAAATTTCTATATACTGTACAGTAGCTATGTTATACAGTTATATATCTATATCTATATCAGCTTACATTCAACTCTAAATACAGAGTGGAGACTTGGCCTAGTCCAATTTCCAAGAGCTCCCTCTAACATCTCATCTCCGTCCTACCTTCCTCCACACAGGCAAATTCCACAGGCGTCCCAGCATAGAAGTCAGTGGCTGCCAGTGGCTTGAATGTCTTTGAGATCAAGCTCTCAGTGCCCTCCTCTCTACAGAAACGTGCACACTCTCAGTACAGAGAAATTCCTCCTCCATCCCTAGTCTCATGAGCCTCGAGTACTCAAGAGGAGCATCATCCTCTGTGTAGGGGTGCGATGCCCCTATGTATAGGATGAAATTCCAGTCACCACATAACTTGGAATTCTTTCTCCTGTATACTGGATTAATATAGAGACATTTAGCCTATCTATGGCCAATTTAGTCCTTATATGGAACAAATCTGTGTCTGCACAGGGTTTCTTCCCCTACACAGAGGATGTAACCAGCTTCTTGCTGCATACAGCAGAAATCTGAGTCCCAAGGAGAGGCTCTTACCTTAATTGTTTTGCTCTTTTTTTCAGAGACATCTGCAAATGACAGCAAACTGTCTCCTATATTGTGTGACCCTGGCTCTGTGCAGCAGACCAGTGCTCCTGCAAGGCTGAATGGTACTCAGTTCAGCAGCAGAGTATATCATGTGATGGGGGTGAATGCCTACTCTAGCAAACTGGCTTTCTGTTAGTTGGGAACAACGTTCAGAGATCCTAGAGACAGGGTCTTGCTGATCTTCTGCTGCAGTGAGCTAAGCTGCTCAGCTCCAGTGCCCCACAGAGTCACGCCACTAAGAGTCACACAGAGTGATTAATACACTTCAGACAGCTCTTCCCCACTTACCCTACCCAATCTCATAGTGAAAACTGCCCATATACCTGGAAATGTTCTCCATATATCTGGAAAACAAAGTTCTCGAGCAGACCACAGACATCCAGTGCTACCAGAGTGAATTCTTTTCCCCAGGTTGGCCTGCCTCTATAAGCACTTATACCTGCAGATACATTTACCTCCCCACCAGCACCTGGCTCTGTGCAGGTCAGCACAGCCAGAGAACCTGCAGGAAAACCTAGGTATCCCAGATAACGATTCTTCTCCCACATCCCATTCCAATTTGTGACTCCCTTCTGCTTTGTGCAGGAGCTCCCAGGTCAGGAGGTAGGAACTCAAGTGGAGATATTGAAAGCAGGCTCAGCAACTGGAGAGTGTGGAGGTAGCCAGACCAAGACAAGTCACCAGGACAAGCTAATTCATTGCAAGTTCCCAGTACTGCGAGGACACACAGGTTCCTCGTGGGCTTTCTTGGGCTTAGGAGCAGAGGCAGCCATACTTACTGCTCCCTGGAACTTGCCTGGAATGGGCATCAAGAGATTTCTTCAATGGGAAGGGAGGGACAGAATGGGGGATAGGAGAGGAGGGAGAGGAAGAGGCAGCACTCTGTTCCAACATAATCTTCTTGAGAAAAATATAATGCCATACTAAATCCAGAATTCTTCCTTTTGGTAGCAGTTGTGTGTGAGGGAGGCATTGGCTTGAGACAAAGAACTTCCCAGAGGTAGTTATAAATGATCTGCTGCCATACAGGGACAATGAGGTTTGCATTGGGTTGAGGACAGCTCATCTCCCAGTTCTGTCACTTCTCTGAGGCCAGCAGACACAGAAGGAGGCTGTGCTATCACACAGCAAACTCAGTGGCTCAGGAGGACTGGAGAGGCTCAGGCTGACTAACCATATCTGAACTCATACTGATGCCATGCGAGAAACCCAGGCCAGGAGTCCTAGGGCATAAAGGTTTGCACTCCTCCACATGAGACGCAGCTTAGGGCATCTCTGCCGTTGGAGAGGACTACATCCTGTCCCCATGTATGTCACTCTGCAGGGCCAAAGCAAGAGAAGATGCAGCACATTTATAAGGACCTCTGGGAAATGAGCAGTTCATGGCCTGCCAAACAGAGTTTGAGAGAAAAGAGGGGAGCATCCCACATCCTCAGCAACAGATTTAGAAGATGACAACAGCCACCATGACAGACTAGCAGAGAGGGAACTCTGTGTACTGCAGCACCTGAAGAAGAGGGTGTGGGGGAAGGCAGAGAAGCAAGGAAATGGTGAGAAAATCACAAAGGAGAAGGACTTGTCTCGGGTTGTAGGTAGTGGATGATGATTTCTCTTCTCTCCCTTCCTTTTTCTCTCCTACTGTTGGTAGCTCACAGAGCATCAGGCCTGCTGCGCTGCTGCTCCAGGAGTTGTCTGCAAGGGAGATGCAGGGGTTGCCCAGATCGGCGGAGACGTCGAGAAGGAAGGCCAGCCAGCTGGCGACAGATCTCATCTGAAGACATAGCAGACACACACAGGTTGACAGATAATCAAAGCTTCCTTCAAATTCTTCACCACCAGAGTAGTTGGAGGTACATCCTTCACTGCATCTACAGAAACTGTTGGAACTCCTGAATCCTCATACACATGAGGAAAGTGAACAAGTCCTTAGGCTTTTATTCATTTCCTTCTTGCTTTATTCATGTACAATACATATTAAAATCACTTGTATTTTGCTCCAGCAAAGACTGCATAAGAAATCTATACTGGATCCTGTTTCTATTCATGAATAGAAATACTGAGAGTTACTCTTTAACCTCAAAGGAATGCAACTTTGARTAAGGGTGCTTCTGGGGCTAGTAGAGCGTGATCAAGATCGAGGAAGGCAGAGCTCTCATACTTCTTGGTAGTACGAGATCTACTTCCCAGTGTTTTTCACAGCATGCATACTGGATGCAAGGCTGCATTGCATTAGAGCTCCCCCAAACCAAGTCCAGGGAAACTACTATATATGGATTGGGGTTGGGTAATTAGTTAGCTTGGAGACTCTATCAGATGGCTGCAGCTATTATTCTAGGCTAGCTTGTGCTATCACTCACCTTGCATGACCTCATTCTCCTTGCAGACAATGCGAGAGCACACCTCCTTGTTTATTATGTACATGCGACGCACACTGAGGAATCACCAGGAACATGCCAAGGACAGGAGCGAAAGGCACAGGAACCCAAAGAAACAAAAAAGGGATACAGGCAATGAACATGTATATTCACTGATGAGGGGGCAAATCCTAAATTTTTAGGATTAGTTAGTCTAATCCTAAGATTAGACAGAATAAGGCTGTTGTCAATAGGAAAGTAATCTTTGTCAAGACTTCATGAAATGGCCAAATACCTTAAATACGGATTACAATATAGGGCACATTACAGCTCCTTAGTGCTACACTGATAATAGTTATTGTGCTGTTTTAATTAATCACACTAAAAGGACACTCTGAGGATAGGACTCATCTCACCAAGTGGTTCCCTGAGGGAACCTCTAGTCTTCAAAGGAAACAATTGCTGAACTGGACATGCTGTTTCTGGAGAGTTTTTAGGGCTTTTCTTAGGGACTGCTGGTTTCTTACCTTGTAACACAGAGGTAGCTGATACACTGCTTTACTGGTTTGTGAACAGAATACAGGCGTGTGCAAGGGAACTTTTCTTCACGACAATCTGGGAACACACACACAGACACAGAGATGCAATCCAGCATCATTGGCAGGTGCACTCATGCCAGCACACATATAACTTAATCACTAGGTACTGTCCTCCAGGCTTCTAAGGAAGGCCCCTAGCCTCTATTTTCCACTCTCTTGTGAGAAATGACGATGGTTTAGAGAAGAGGAAAATAAGGCAGACATTTCTGATCCCCTTGCCTCATAAGACAAAAGTAAGGGAAAGTTGAGTGAAATGCAAAACAAGCCCACTGGGAATCCTCAGTACAGAAGGCACATGCTGTAAAAGGGCAGACACAAATAAACAAAATGTAAATTGTAGTTGCATGTTTAAGACACGTCTTTCTAGTAGATCTGCAATCTCACACTTCAGGACACAAATCTAGTTCCTTTCTTTTCTGGACAATCAACCCCGTAGCTAACTATGATGGGTTTTCTTGCATTTCCTTCTGAAATGCCAGGTCTTGGCCACTGACAATGACAGAATATTGACCTAGCGTATCTGGTCTGGTGATCTGCCAGTTCCTCCCCTCTAGGGCATGCCGCCCAGGGCAAGACTTCAGCTTCCACTACTGTCGTTCTCCAGTACTTCTAACTCAAGGAACAGGGTAAAGGGAATTTTCAAGGAGACAAAGCTCAGTGCTCAGCCAGCACCTGCCTGGAGAGGTTAACAGGGTGGGTGAAAGTGGGTCTGGGAGGGAGTGCAGGCAGCAAACTTAAACGTACCTGATGAAGCGGTCGTAGTTTCACTGTCAGACTGAACTGGAAGACAGAGGGTAGCAAAGTTAGTGGGATTTACCATGGTTCCTTCCTAGATATCAGCTTACTCAAAACAAATAACTGGAAAGCTCTTTCAAGAGCCCTCCATTGTAACTTCTAATGTGGAAAAAGATTTCATTGTTACTGACATGAAACTATAAGAGAAGGTACAAATCCAGTATGAATCTAGTGCCAGCTAACCAGCCAACAATGCTAAAAATCTGTCCAAGCTTTACCATAAAGCATTACCACTACTGTTTATTACACCGTAAGGGCATCTTGACTTGTAATTCAAAAGGTCAAGTAAATGTATTTAGTTGCTGTAATTGCCATCCATCTAGGCAAGAAGCAAAGGAGCCTGTGACTGCCTCTTACTAAGGAACAGTGACTCCTTTAAGAAACAGCATCCCCAGACCATTGGTTCTTTAATGTCCATGACAAGGGGTCAAAAGGAGGCTGGTTTGTTGTTCCCTCTGGTAAAGCAACCCACCTGTATGACAGTAAACCAGTACATGTTATTATTTACCCAGTGACAAACTGCAAAGGAACTCGGAGGACTGACTGCCAGGCGCAAGTTTTCATTAACAGTTATAGAGGACTTCTACTTCTCCTGTTCACATGCCATAGTGTCAGCCAGAAACATAGACAAAACAGATGGGCATAGAGAGAAGGAGTCTTTTGGGCATCAGRGCTGCAGTTAGGGGCAGTCAGGGAAGGCAGGATTCTGGGTGTGCAAGGGACTGGGCAAGGAGAGGGAAGTGGGGTCCACAACATTTGGCTGTGAACTGAGAATAAACTCACCAGGACTAAGAAGCACAGGTGGTGTGACAGCTGCAACTGGAAAAAGAGAAGATGTTCTGAAAGATCTTAATTTGAGCTTTCAGCCTCTTTCCCCCTCCCACAGTTCTGTCGATGGCTCACCACTCCTGACCAGTAGCCATCCCACATCTGGTTCATAGACAACACTGATCGTGATGTTGTTATCTGACTTGTCAGAGTAACTGCAGGCCTTCCCTGCAAATATGCTGGGTGTCCTAGAGCTGATGGGATGCTGTAGAGCAGAGATGGGTCCCATGGCACGTCCTTTGTGAAGAGTTTCTTCTTGATCCCTCAAAAATAAGTATTTTGAAGCCAAAGTCTGCTGTAAAGGCTTCACATTTAGTCTTTTCAGGTTTAGATGTAGGTTAGCCACCGCCAGGTTGGTCAGGACACCAAGTCTTATCTACCTTCCTACAGACTGTCAGGTCTCACACACTGAACACAAGACTGACACAGGTTGCTTTCACCTCCCATCCCCGCCAGGAAGATCATGCACCTTGCGTATACAATATTGTGCTTCCACTTTTCTCCTCCAGTGTTGTCCCATGACAGCTGGTCAGCTTGACCCACAATACTCTAGCCAGCTGATGAGCAGAGTCACAGGGCAGAGGAGAGACCATGGAACTGCTGTCCCGGAGAATGGGACACCACTCTCAGATGAGCTCTCCTACACACACAGCACACTTCCCAGCAACAGCCAAGTGCCGCTGCCTCTCCTTGGTCTTTTGAACCATATCATCGATGAGATGTGTTCTCCCTCTCCCTGCCCTGCCTGGTCCCCCCCCACCTCAGAGGGATGTGTTTGAGAGATTGCCCCAGCAGAGAGCAAAACCATCGCCAAGGCCAGTGGTGCCTGATTTGAAACAGGACTCATATGGAAAAAGTGGGGAGGCTCCCTCTTGAGCCTCTGGCCCTCTCCTCCATTCCCCATTGTGAGTCGGCAGGATTAGCCTGTCTTGTAAATGCCTACACTCTCATCAGCTCTGTGTCCTTCCCCTGGGGCTATCTCCACAGCAAGGCTTGGCTCTCTAAGGAGGCACATTGCATGCTACAAGTGCTCATCTTCAAGCATCCTCCATCTACCCTATCTTTCGCATACATTTTGCTGCCCCCCAGTGACACAGCTGCAGGCACGGCAGGGAAGACAGTACTAAAAGAACAGTATTTCCACCTCCCCATCCCACCACTGCTCAGTGTTTGCTTTATTACTGTCTTTCAGGTTTTTTGCCACCTCTGTCTTCTGAGCACTCAAGCACGGCCACTAGCTGTCAAGAGACACGGACACAACCTGTGTCCAAGTGCTGCTCAGTTAACTGGTGAACCTGACCAATTTCTCTCCCTCATCATTTAGTCTCTTCCTTCCTGCAACCTCCTCTGGAAGCCCAGGCTGCGTGAGCTTCGGATTTCATGGCTTCCTGCAGTGCAAACAGCTTCAGAGAGCACTGGTACACCAGGTGAGATGATTGGCATTTCCTTGGAGAACAGGCCATTAAGCCACCCCAAATTCTTCTCCTGGCACAGAGCACAGAAAGGACTCCCAGATAGCCATAAACACTGGAAGAGCACTGCTAGATGTCAAAAGTGGGGAAGAGGAGTTTCTGAGCATAATGGGTAATTTCTGGGACTATGTAGACTGGAGTAAAGGTGAAAAGGGGAAAAGAAGCCTGAAGTTGCCAAGAGATAGGAGCTTACCAGAGGTGCTGATAAAAGAGTCGGTGCTAACTTCACCTGGAAAAGAGAGAAAGTCCTTGAGAGAGCTTGTTTTTACTTTGTGGTCCCTTACATAGCTAGCTTGAATTACCTTGGCCGCCATGGTAGGCTCATGAGACAGTGGGATCCAATCCAGCAAATACATGAACAAAAACAGTACCCCCATCCCACCGATACAGGATACAGATGGATACACATGCCCCTTTTCAGTGACTGGTCTGGGACTGGATTTCTTAGTGCACATGTTGCATCAACCCTTACTGAACTCTGGTTTCATATTCTGACTTCTCAGATATGGCCACTGTGGGCATCTCGATGGGAAAGACAGATGTCTGAAATGAAGGCGCTGATGGCACCCGCAGCAGTCAGACAGACAGCTGAGGCACCCACTGCAGAGAAGGAGGGAGGCAACTCCAGAACCTAGCCTTGACTGCAGGAATTCATCAGCAGATGGGCTTCTTTGAATGGCAACTGATGGCAAAGCTGGGGTAGGTGTGATGGAGGGATAAAGTGTGAAGGAGAGGGAAGCTTGGTGGACACATTTTGGACTGGCTTCTGAATAGTTTTCTGGGAAGCCCCAGGTATTGCACATGACAGGCATAGCTGGGAGATGTCTGATGGCTTAGATGGCTTAGCCAGGGGCTTCAGTTTGAAGAAAAGGCAGGCCCTTGTGGTTCTTCTGGGTGCTGAAGTATGATGCAAACATATGTTCATTTTATCTTATCATGTCACAGAAATGGAAAAAGGTCCAAAGGGATACAGCAATTCACCCCCAACAACACAGCCAGTAGGAAGACCAGTCAATATCCTTTCTCAGTGGCCTCACTTGCTAAAGCACCATGCCACTTGTGCACCCTTTTTCTTGGGATTTTCCTGAGCAGCGGTAGAGTTCCCCAAGCATCTCATGGCTGAAAAGTTATCAGCTCTCATGGATCTCCCACAACCCTTGACTGTGAAGGTAACTTCATAAGTTTCAGCTAAGTGTTCAGGACCCCAACACTAGTGAATTACTTGTAAAGAACACACAACACTTAGCAGGTTGTCTTGGAGGGCTTGTTTAATCTTCACTGAAAGGCAAGCTCACAATATCAGAGGCAAGGAAACAAAGAACGGCATTTGCAATTAAACAGGCTGTAACTACACAGGACAACTGGGTCACATAAGCAGTCTTTAGCACATAACATGCCCATAATACTTACCAGTTGCGCTTTCCAGTTCTTGCCCATTGACCACCCATGGAAACCAGTCTGCAAGAGAAGAAGAGAGGGGAGTGAAGAAAGGACAGAGAGAGGGATTTCTATAGTCTGCAGGCTTTGTGAAATTTTTGTGAGATGCTTATCTGTCCAGGAGACACCACTGCCCTCTGCTGAAAGGAGAAATGCTCTCCTCTCTGCCTCAGCCTCCACTGCTGGCTGGGTTTGTTCTTTAAAGGCTTGTGCACACAGTGGGTCCTGTTCCTATCCCTGCTGCTTCCACCAGGGTCAAATGCTAGGCACAGGGACAAGATAGCAACTAACTCCAGATCTGCTACTGGACTTTGCATTTCTGAAAGCCCATTTGATGCATTTTGAAAACAAATTGCACGTTGCCTCCCTGCTCTGGAGGTTAGTCAAAATCCCTATCTCCATTTTATAAAAGAGGAAACTGAGTCATGGAAATCATTTGCTTGGGGTCATAGATTGAGTCATTGGCACAGTAAGAAACAGATCGCGGTTCCTGTAGCTCCTTAGGCAAATAATTATCTGGTCCACCATCCTGCCTGGGTATGGAGCACAGAGCAGAAGATCTTTCCCCTCTCAGCCCCTGGGCACACTGGAGAGGGAGAACGATGAAGGCTTGGCTGTGCATGCTGTGTGGAAGAGGAGAAATTGAAAGTCTGAGCTAGACTGTTCGTTTGTCCAAATATAAAGGGTGAGAGAGCTGCTTCCTACAGCAGCCAGGAATAGGAAAATATTTCCCGCTAGCCACAGAGGAGGGAAATGTCTGCATAACTGGGATGGGATGAAGGAAGGAGTTGGCAGGAAAAACCCAGTGATCTGGGGCACTGCAGGGATGTGTGCAGGACCAGCCCAAAAAACAGTACACCCTGCTATGTCTTATGAACTCAGCCTTTAGCTTTCTGTTAATGGGAGCACTGCATGGCTAAAAACTATCAGGTCTGGAGCTTTAGTCTTAGTTCTTCCTCATTCCAAGAGCAGTTACTTGCAGGCTGCAGAGGGACTCTTGGGACCCCTATATAATCCTGCTCTGCAGCATTACAGGAGTCGCTAGACCCTGCTATTCCCTTCCCCACCCAGCCGCCAGCAAGGGCTCAGCTGCTGGTGACTGACCCAGGCAGAGCCAGACATGTATAATAACTTAAATGCACCATGTACTGCAGCTCAAAACTTTGCCTGTTCTGGCTAATCTCTTAATGGTAACAAGTAGAGGAGAAAAATTATATTGAACGCTTTCTTATTTGTTTCTGATACAAAAGGAAGGACACAAATTCTGAAACCATTGCAGGGGCCAGTGGTGCCAGATTTGAAACAGGAGTCATATGGAAAAAGGGGGGAGGCTCCCCTCCTTTTTTTCTAACATTGAAAAGTCAGCTTTTACTAGCTTTTTTTTTTTTTTCCTCCGTAGGAGGTAACTAGAAAACTGGTTCAATTCTAAAACAACAGGACACAAGTGAAGTGAAACCTCAGGAGAGGAGACAAAAGAGGTGACTTTCTTATCAGATTTTCAATCACTTCACTTTATATTTGCTATGGTACCCAATTCATATGCTTTATAAATGATTGGACTTTATTGTCCAAGTTGCAATAAATTCATCCTTGAGGTCTGAGAAAACTGCAACCCTAATTCACTGAATCTGTAGCTCGCCCAAAACCAAGAGACAATGAGAGACCAGCTAGTGATTCCTGTTGTTTTCCAAGTTAAAACAAAAAACCCCAGAAATGCTAAAACAAAATACACAAAATTAAGAAATATTCCTTTCAGGCCTCCTTCATGCATCATAAAAACCACAGCCCTTTTTTTCTGCCTCTAACTTTGTAGGCCACCTACAAGCTCATCTCTTGGATGCCTCACCTCCCTGCTTCACAGTCACAAACATGACATCCTCTACTGTGCACCTTTACAGGAAAAAGTGCTATTGGGAGCAGAATTGGACTTCAGCACGAGGGGAGGACCGAGGAGAGTAGATTGGAATGACCTAATTCGAATGTGATAGGTGCAGTCATCTGTCTCCTACATACAGTCTTTCCTGGGTGAAGCTTTTTCCATTCACTGGAATTAATCTTCTTTTGCTGTCTGTCCTAAGTCTTCTGACTATAATGTCTGATGCTGTCCTCTTGTTTTGGGGGTTTGGTTTGGTTTGGTTTGGTTTGGTTTTTTGTAACAAATTTGATCCCACCTGAATTTTTGCCAAAGTAACTCCAAGCAAACAATGAAGTGGAGCCACAAACAGAACAACAACCACAACAAAAGCAGAGAGTGGACTACGGAGGTTAGGTTTCTCAAAACAGCCATACAAAAATCTACAAAACCTCCCGGCAGCCGAGTGGCCTGGAATGGGGCCATTCCAGCAGGAACCGCTAGTGACAGCAAAGGTTTCACAGCTATGACAGAACAAGTTTTGTGGAGCACTGGGAAATGCTCTGCAGATGATGCAAACACAAGTGGTACAGCAGTCTATAGTAAGCACAAAGCACAGATAACCCTCTTTCTCAACTCGACCTGGCTGTTTTGCTTACCCAAACATCCCTGCAGTGGAGGCTGTGGACCTCTGTCTCTTGCGACTCCCAGTACTTACTGGAGAGCGGACACATATGGGAACCAGTCCCCAGTTCCTAAATTTTTCCTTACAACCCTATATCCACCTTGTCTTTCCTGTTCGGTCCTTCCCCCTTCACTGTCCATCTACATGTCTCTGTCTTTCTCCTTAGGTCATTGCACATTAGCCTGCGTAGGAAACTCCGCGGGGCCGGGGTGGAGAAGAAATGCTCCCCCTGGCATAAGGACTCACCAGCTGGGGACAAGGAGAGTGCTAAGAGACACAACAGTATACAGGCTCCAGAGGTCTTCATCCCTGTGGAGTGGAGGAGAGAGGAGTCAGAGGAAAGCTAAGCCAGGAACAGAGATACCCTCCCCTATAGCACAGAAACTCTTTGCTTGCTGCCTCCGTTTCCCTCTCAAGGCCATTTGGTCTTCCCAGCCTCCCTCCCACCTGTCTCCCTCCTAATCTGGCCAGTTTTCCAGGTGTTTCTGAAACACTTTGGACTGAACACATAAGTCCATCTGCTTTCTTTCTCTTTCCAACTCCTTTCTCCAGTCTCCATCTCTTTTCTCGTCCAGGTGGCTAAGCCCCCCTCCACACACACCCCCAGCATGCAAAAAAAAGTTTCCCCTTGTTATCTCCCTCCACTCTCTTCTACTTTTAAATTATTTTGAGGAACACTGAGAGAATAGATAGCGTCCCCATCACTTACTGCAGCCCTCGGTCTCCGCTCCCTTCAGCAGCAGACGCTCTTGTCTTTCCCCGTCAGCGGTCCCCCCCACTTTGGCTATTGGGTAAATCACATGCAGCCACACCCAGAACACGTTCTACTTTTGGTTGTCTTCAAAATACGATTTTTTGGGGGAAAAAAAAAAAAGAGAAAAAAAAAAAAAGAAAGAAAAAGGAGAAGCCAGCGAGATGGTGGGACGTGGTGTCATCATGCATCTGGAATGAGGGGGGGGAGCGAGGAGCAGCAGCCCACACCCTCATTCCAGAGTTTATTATCCTCCGAAGGGAGCCCGCTCCTCCCATTCCCCAGGGACGGATTCTTGTGTCGACGTTACGCGTTCGTGTCCCGTTTCGTCTTGCCCTCCTATGCAGTCCCTCTCCCCCTTCTTGCGCCGCTGCATCTAGCCGTGTTCCCCCCTCAGCGCCTGCCTCTTCCCACCCCCGTCCTTCGGTCCTCTTTTCTGACTCGTTTCCTGCCTGCCTCCCGCACACGGACACCGCAGAGCCCGCACCCCTGTTTGCCTAAAGGACATGCTCCGCTTGCCACGGTGCCGGGACGGACCCTCGCCTCCCCCCGGTACTCCCGCGGGCTGTCACGCTCCGGACACACGGCCCACCCGGCACGCCCTGCAAGGCGATGCTCCTCCAGCCGCCACGACCGCGGGGGTCTCTCCGCGCCGGGCATGACGCTCCGGCCGGGCGGGGGTGCAGGCGGCCCGGCCTGCGGCAGGAGCCGAGCGCGGGCAGCGGGGACGGGCAGCGGCACCGGGAAGGACCGGAGCGGTGGGGGGGGGGGCGGGCGCCCCCGGGGGGGGGGGGGAGGGGGCGGGGGAGGGGGACGGGGACGGGGACGGGGACGGGGGTCCTCCCAGGGCCGGGCTCGTGTGTGGAGGGGGGGGACGGGGAACAGGCACCGGGGCACGGGGTCCGTTCTGCAACGCCGTTGCCGTTCTGGCCAGTCGGAGGTGGGGAATAGGGAAAATGTGCGAAAAAAGAGAAAGTAAAAAAGTAGGAAAATGGGAGAGACATAAACCGAGAAGGAAGAGGAAGAAGGAGATCTGACCCCTTGCACTGCTTTGGCTCCAAGCACGCTGCCTTTTATCAATCAGCCCACTGAAATAGCCACTCTCCCCTAACCCTTCCTCCAACAGCCCCAGCATCTCCTGTCTCCTGTGGCTTTCTCAGAGACTTCTTTTCGCTTTGCTGCTCCTGCAATTACTTCTCTGGGTCTGAGGAGGCACTGGCTGATGGTGCCCCTTGTATGAACTTCAAAGCACAATCTCAGTCCTGAAGCCAAGGAGAAAGCTAGGAAATGACCCGAGCTCCCTCCCTCATACAGCAATGAAAGACAGAAATCTTGTAGGGGAAAGCTGTGTCCCCTAAGGCTTATCCTGGTAGCTAGGTAACCCTTGTTTGTTCTCAACAAATTGCAGACTAGGAATAAAACCCTATAATGCCTTGTACACTGTTACTAAGGAAATCCTCACTATGTCCTTGCTGCCACGATAGACCCCCAAGAGCATTACCCGCATGGGACAGAACTGAAGCCACCCCTTCCTACCTAACAGGGCCTGAGCATCGGTTGTGGCAGTGCTCAAGAAAAAAGACAGAATGACTGCACCTTCTTATTTCTGGTCCTCCCAAGACTCTTGGTGGCAGCACCAGCGGTGGGCGGTACCTGAGGATGGGTAGAGAGGATGGGGAAAGCTAGGCATTTCCCTGCTCACCAGGGCAGCCCTCACTCAAGCACCATCGCTCTGTTTCACTGGAGTGAGCACCACCATGCCCACTTTCAGGGACTGGCTAAAACTCAGTCCAGTGGAGAGGCTCAAAGGGTGATTAAACAACCAAAAGAAAGTGATGGAAGTTAAAACCACACCCCAGTTTGAGGAATCCTCTCAGATCCTTGGCTTTTTCTGGAAGTCCACATAGCAGTATGTTTGGGCTACACCTTTCCACACAGCTTGGTTTGGGTTTTGTTTTTCTCTGTGCCTCTGTGTTGTCATGCGAGCCCCTGTTACTGCTTAACTGGATAACTAAAATATCTTGAAGGCCTTGTGAGTTCTGAACACATTTATTTGGAAACTTTCATTGATGCCGTATGTTTTGGTCTAGCAATGCATTGGTGTATCACCATCTCCCACAGAGCGCGGGATTCACCTCTAGTTCTGGACAAGGTTTCTTCTGATTGCGTTTGAGCTTTAAATCCTTTTTTCAAACTGGAAGACTGTGTCCTCCCCCAGCTGCTCAGTGCAGGTAGGCCACTTGTGCTAGCAGCACCCCTCCATTTGGAGAGCTTGCTGCGGATGGGGGGATGCTCTTGGTCATGGAATCGCTGGCTGGGAAGCAGTTCAGTATTTTATATACCAGACAAACCGCAGTGAAATAACTGGAGGTATCCTGCTGCTCTTGCTCGCTGTGGACACAGGAGGGAGCTGCAGCACACCGGCATGAGAAGCCCCATTTTCCCTCTTGCAGTCCTAGCACATTCTGCAAGAGATGTGGCTCTGTGTCTGCAGGCCCCGATCTGTTATGAAGGCTCTCCTCTTAGCTCTCCTCTTAGCTCTCCTGTTTGTCAGTGCACTGGATCCACAACCGTTTTGCTTTTTGGGACAGAAAAGAATCTTGTTATTTTTTCCCCCATCCTTGCCCCATGACGTTGACAAAGGTAGTTGGCCAGCCCCCACGGCTGGCAGGTATGAATAATTAACATAGTTCTGCACCTTCCCTTCTCATTCACGTTGCYGTCTTCTGCTTTGCATGCAACCGTCCTTCTCCAGCAGAGGGTAACTTAGGGACATCTACAGCAGATGACTCAAGGTGAAGCACTCTTCCCTCTAAAAAGTCAGGTATCGGTGCCACAGTATGGTGTGAAGGAGAACTGTGCCGCAGTAAACAGCATGGGTGACTCATAAAGCAAACACTTCCATACATATATTCCCTTAAGCTGCACTGACCCCAGTGCCTGTAGGTATTTACCTAAGATCAGAAGCAGTGACAGTGATTCAGCAAAAAGTTCTCTTCCTTCCAAATTGGTACTGATCGCATTACGTTACCAGGGATGCTATAGCAATGGTAGCGTGGTATTTTGGATGAGACACAAAATCAGCCTTCCTAGAAATTAAAATCTCCTGGTGCATTTCACCCCAGAGATTACTACATCTCAGCAGACAGGGAAGTGACCTTGGGGCATATTATTTGTAAAGGTCTTGGAGAGGCATTTAAATGCCAGCTGATTTCGTTCCCTCTCTCTTTTTGTCTCCCTGGCCTTCACATATCCTCCATGGCCTCCACATACCTCATGGTAACTGGGCCTTAAGTTACACCTGAGTGATGAGAAATTAATGAACTGCTGTAAGACGTTTGAATGTATCATTTCAATAATGCAGCACTACTAGCCATGTGAATTGGGACTGAAATGAATTTTCTTGGGACCCACACTGCTGATGGGGTCCATTAATACCTGAGGTCTGACACTATCCTGCAGTTGTTCCACTGGTGTTGCTGAGGTCCTCAGTGGGAAGGGACATGAGATCAAGGCCTGTCCCCAGTTTTGGGAGGTTCACATTTGACTTTGTATCCACCCCATTGTAGAAGTGGGAACACTGCAAAGTACAGGAGCCTGGACACAATCCACCTCTTCTTCACTGACGGTCATGCTTTCTGTTGTCCCATCTACAAGAATAAGGAATTCTTCACCCCTTTATTTCCAAATCAACAAGCCAGTGCTTAGAGGGCAGGCAGTCTTGCAGTCACAAAATACCCTAAGGGAATCCATGAAACTCTAATTAATACCTGCTCAGCTCCTTCAAATCAGTTCAACATTTGTGAAGAATTGAGCACGAGAAGAGGCAGTCAGTGAGCTCTTTGCTGTTTCGTTGGTGATTTGGCCACGTGCTTCAGGCTTCTCATGGCCGAGAAGGCTATGGTGAGAAGTTGTCAGGACCTTCCTTCTTCCCTCACTGTGCTTTGGGGTTTCCTTCTCTGCTCTTTCTGTGGTTCTTATTATCACAAACATCCTTCCTTTCTGGTCCTTTGTACTGTCCCAGGGCCGATTCTTCCTGGCTGTTTCACGTGTCCTTTGGCACTCCCCTTTYTCCAAGCAGCTGAGCTGAAATACAGCTTCTCTCAGGGCACTTTTTCCAAGACCGCTCTCTCAGGGAGACAGGTAACACTTTAAGCTTAACAAATATATAAATCCCTCCTGTAAGGCCAGTTATGTGTGTCCATATAGACTCTGGACCACATAGAAACACCATCTTTAATTAAACTGGCACAAGTTTTCCATACGGACGAGGCTGCAGCCAYGAGTTAAACGCCAGTAAAGACATGACAGATTCCTCCTCCGCTTCTCCCTTCTCTTCTGGACATCACAAACCCTGGAGCAAAGTCAGCAGGATTAATCCTCCTGTCGCAGCGTGGCGATCGTGCACCAGAGCAGTAACCAGAGCTGGCTAAAGAAGTCACTGCTAGGAAGCAGAGGGGTGTCTTACACCTACGCAGAGAGGTTCACCAGAGCTGGTCCAGTGGGGATCAAGTCTCTGCCGAGCTTTCCCATCACTATGATATCTGTCTCACTTGAGGTCCAGCCTTTTGTACCATTTTATTGTCTTTTAATAGTCCTCCAAGGTGGAACAGATTTTGGTAGTTTTGCCTACCCTAACAGTCCAAAACCATGAGTGGTGCATGCCCCAGCCCTCCCCCGTGAGCAGATCAGCTTCAGAAATTGCACCCTGAAGGGGCTACTCTGATGTTCAAATGTTGCAGTGCTGAAGTGTATGTCACTGAGATCCTCACACAACCGTGTGAGTCCAGTAGTGGGGCTATGAAGAGTACTGGATATTACAAGACCTGATGAAATCGGGACAGCTCACAGTGCCTGAATCGGACATGCCCTTTCAGTTTAAAATGGCATCAGAGGGAGGTAGGTGTACAGGTGCATGTGTAGAGAGGATGTTTCATGTGTACATAGAGAGACTGGGGGCAGGAATAGCAATTAAAAATAAAATAAAATAAAATAACAATATTTCTTTTGTTATATCATATTATATCATATCATATTATATTAAAAAATAGGATACCCTATAAGCTTTTAAACATAATCAGGGAAGGGGGCAAAAGTGGCAACTTTAAAAGCGATTTGCTTTAAATTCTGTAATATTTAGAAAAAGATCTATTGTCAAGGTCTTTTTTAAAACTGGCCACATCCAAAATATGCAAACTGTTGAAGTCCTTCTCAGTGTCAGCATTGACAGCACTTACCCTGCTTCTGAAAGGATGTAAGAAAGGAGAACAGCAATTGCACTGAGTAGAAGGAATGCAAACGATGTTACATGTTAGCAGACAAATTGATAGGAGTTTATATTGTGGGGAAAATTAGGAAGCACCACCTTTCAGGTTTTTATCCCTCCATTTCCTATACCTTCACAGGGACTGTAAAGGCTGACTTATCTTTTAAATACTCATTTATATTTTATTCTACAGTTGACATTAGAGGAATTTGAACAAAGATTTTAGGCATTACTGCAACTGCATTGATATAAACCACTGTCTCTCCTGTAGGTACAGCTGACTTCAGCCAGATCACCTGAATTTTCTTCTGACCTTCCCCATGTATAGTTGCTATTCTGACTTGATGGCAGACTGAAACCAAGGCAAGGGATGTTAATGAAAATCTGTCCTAATGTGGTATGTACACATGTAAAGGGCCTGCACTGATTTAGCTCACCTTTGTTTTAAAGAGATGAAAACAGCACCAAATGTAGACCATTCTGCACCAACATAAACAACACCATTACAAGATGCCTGTAAAAGGGCAACAACACTGGTTGCTGAAAAACCTAATTTGGTATTATTCTAATCATTTCTTGCCTCTGTCCATCAATGGAGCTGCCCTGATACATATCTTTTTATGAAAAAAGACTTCAACTATTCACCCATTATTTCCTCATTTGTAATTGTTCTCAGAATAAAACCACACTGGAATTTCATTTGCATGCAGCTGTATAGAATATTTGCATTCAAATCAAAGCACCCTGGGTTTGCTTGTTAAAATACCTAAATGTTATTTCATGGTATCAACCTAGCCTCTTTACCAAGGCTCCTTTGGCTATTTATTGTTTCCTCCTTGAGTTCTCTTGCCATGCCTGCCATCTCGGGTTTCTCTCCGATATAATTCTTGGGGTTTTTTTTGCTACGTTTTCTTTTTCCTGCATCTAATCTTTTTTCTCCCCCTCTTTATTTCTTCCTCTATTTCTCTCCTCTTCTGTAGATGTCTTTTTTTCTTTCTTACCCCCACCCCCCCAGTGCTTTCTCCCAATTTCTCTCTCTGCACAAGCTTTTCTGACTCTGGCTTTCTCTCTGTCTCCCTGGTTTCCTTTCAGTCACCTTCACTGGAATGTTGGCAGAAACATTTTTTTCTTTGAAAACAAAGAGACTAAATAAGTAAATGAATAAATAAAATAGCTAGAAGCAGACGGGAGGTTTCAATTCCAGAAGGGTCTGTTTTCTGCGAGCTTTTCTCACTTCTTAGCAAAGGAGGAGATAGTTGCGCTCCCTGCCCACCCCCAGCCTCACAGGGAGCCAGGCTTCCCCCTCCCCTGGCGTGAGGACCTTGGCTGGGAGTGATGGATTGCACTGCAGTGAGGGCTGGAAGCACTGCGGGGAGAGGAGGGGGAGGGATGGGGAAGGGAGGGGAGAAGGGAGGGAGGAAGGGAGGGGACACGCTGCCAGCGTCAGGACAGGAAGGATGTAGTGGGGCTGATGAGAAGAGAGGAGGGGGGAGTGGGAAATGGGGACGGGGAGGGCATGGCTGGGGGGGCGTGCGTTTCTGCAGGCTRCACCGTTCCCAGCAGATTGGGGAGCCCAGGTCTGAGGGAGGCTGAGCCGGGGACGGCAGAAGGCAGTGTGGGCAAGGCTGTCACTGGGCAGCGGGGGAGACAGGCAGGGAAAATGGAAAGGCAATAGGGAAAGGGAGGAGGGAAAGCAAGTCAGAGAGAGCGAAAGTATGGCTTAGGTTGTACCGCAATGACAAAAGAACACAACTCCTGCAATCTTAATTTCTTTGGAGCTGTAACAGGGGAGGCAATGTCAGAGATGTAGAAACGCTCAAAAGGTCAAACAAGACATGCTGCAAACTGTATTGAAATGTGCTTTCATTGCATTCCCAAGGGTGATAACAATATGACCTTTGGACAGTAGCGAGGTACATCTGTACCGCTGAAGCTACTGGTGATGGTAAGCAAGTTGGCAGCGTCTGGCTGCAGCAGCTTCGTTGCCTTGTGGATTTTGGCAAGGGGGATGAGTCCTTTTGCCTGGGCACTGTGAGGAATGCAGACGACCTCCTCCCCACTGCACCAATTACAAGTGCTGAAACATCACTTGTCATTGTTTGTTTCCTTTCATGCTTCTCTCCTTCCTTTTCTTAATATGTATGTCCCCGTCTGTTCCTTATTCATTGTTCAGATTTTTCTCCATTTCTCCGTTTCCATCCACCCTCCTTTCTCCATTATTAACATCCTTCTCTCAATCCACYTTCCAGCATTATCTTCCACCCTCCCTTCCTCTCCCTCTCCCTTTTTGCGGACCTCCTCCTGCCCACCCCCAGGCTTACTTCCCCGTTGGCTAAACGCGGTGCCACCCCAGCGCTCCGCACGCCCGCGGCCCGGGGCAGGCAGGGCAGAGCAGGCAGGGCAGGGGCTCGGCGGGCAGCGGGGGGCGGCTCCGGCGGGCGCCCGGTGGCGGGTGCCGGGGGTGAGGGGCTGGGGGAGGATGGGGAGCAGGGGGGTGTGTGCTGGCAGCCATGCGATCAGCCTGCAGGAGGCTGTCCCGCCCCTGCAAGTTCTCGGAGAGACCCCCGCCCCCTCCTCCATGCAGCACGGCTCCTCTCACTCACCCCCCTCTGGCTGCCTCTCCGCCCGCCACCCCCCCGCCCCGCCCCATCGCGCTGCACCAGCTGCAGTTTCCAGCTACACTGACCTAGTTCTGGCCTCCCTGCAAGGCACCTCCATCCCCCTCCTCCCTTAGCACCTGGCCGCAGGAGGAGGGAAGGGGAAGGGTCCCCTCGCACCGCAGCCCCCTGAGCACTGCTCCCATAATGGCGCCAGACCCTGCCATGGGAGACCCGAATTTGAGATACACACACCCACCGCTTAATCTCCTCCATCGGTTTAAGGCAGGCAAGCGGGCACTGCGTGTGTAACCACAGTTGCTGGTGGTGAGAGGGAGCATCAGAGTTAGATGAAGAAACCACTCCCCACGAATGAGAGAAGCCTTAAAAGCAGATTCCCTGCAACATCCTCTCATCAGCTCTGGGCACAGAATTGCCAGACACAGGAGGAAAACACCAAAACTGGGAGAAACTCAGGGACATTTAACCTGCCGTCTGAAGCTCTTCAGCTCACAGGGCAGATGTTTATCAATCTTACTGCAGCAAAGTGCCTGCAAGGTATRGCCACCCTGTGGTTGCATCAGATCCTTCCCAACAGGCACTGAAATCCTAAGTCATCACCGCAACAGCATTCATCAAAAGACAATGGAGAAAGAGACAGAAAAGGGCAGAACAGGAGTCAAAAAGAGGGAAAGGAACAGGAAACAAAAGCAGGCAGACAGAAAAGAGAAAGGAACTTTCTCAAGATGGTAAAGGAAAAATGCAGAGTGAGAAAAACAGCTGGAGAAGAGAAGGGGCCAGGCAGATGAAAAGGAGMGGCAGAAGGGAGATACAGAGAGAAGGAAGCGTTTTCCTTCCAAATTACTGTTTCCATCAAAAGCATGTTTTTCCTTTTGTCCAGCTCCTCAGTACTGTTCCCCGTTTCCCTGCAGCATAACTGSAAGTTAGCTGGGAGAAATGCACTCCTGTCTTCTGGAACTGGGAGCTGCTGGTTGTATACCAGCCTTTGAAGCCTACCAGCTGCCATTCATCCATCCCTTTGTTTCTGTTCGTAACTCTGCCTGCCTGAGCTTTTGTGTCTCACAGTTCTCAAACTGTGCCCAGAATAAGGATAGCAGAAGCCTCTGACCTTCTCCAAAGTTACCTATTCAATGAGATGCATGCTCTCCTCCCCTATGTCCCCGAACGATTGCTGTCGGGCAGGGAAAGTCCTGCAATGGCCCTGCGAGACCCTGCCTGCTGGCAGGATTGTGCCCTGAGCCTTCGCAGTCCTCGTTTCACATGTTGGGAACAAGGGGGTTCCCCCTCCTTCTATTCCACCACCTGCACAGACCCCTCCTCTTTTATTTTGTCCCAGTATTTAAGAATTATTTTCCGCCGCAGCAGCCTGCTCGCTCCCTTCCCACCGCCCGGCACAGGAAATGGACGGCCGTGCCCGCCCCCCCCCGCCAGTGCGCTCGGCACCGACCGCACCTCCACAGCAGGACCGCTCTCCGTCCCAGGGTGGGGCGCACACCTCCTTAAACCGAGACGAACGAGCAGCACCCCCTCCAGCTCCTCTCCCCCCATCCCGGGTCCCCCGCCCGGGGGCATTGTCCGAGCCCGGCCGGCGCTGCCGCGGGAGGGATGGCGGCGCGGCGCGCCGCGGGAGCGGGCGACCGGGCTGACTGCAGAGGCCTCGCTGCTGCTGCCGCCACCGCCGGTTCCAGCCGGCTGCCGCTGGG
>JAYKAV010003163.1:166732-192020 GCA_035582835.1 Phoebastria nigripes
GCCCGCAGCGCCCCCACCCCGCCTGCCTGCCTGCCTGCCTGCAGCCGCGCGCGGCAGCGCGCCTCCACGCGCTCGCGCACAGGCCAGGATGCGCATGCGCGCCCCCCGGCCGGGTGCGGGGCTGCCTGTGGCCGGGCTGCAGGTGCGGGTGGGCTGCGGGGACGAGGCCGGGGCTGCGCCCTGCCCCGCAGCCTCTCCGCCCTGACCCGTCTGCTGTCCCTCGGTCTGTCCGTGCCGGCAGCAGCTGGCGGTCCCCGGCGGCCGGCCCGATCCCGCCGGCGAGGGGCTGGTCTGCACCTAAACGCGCGTGGGAGCGGTGGGGGCAGAGGAGCAGCTCGCCAGGTGGTGCCACGCGCAGCAGGGCGTGGAGCTGCACGTGGGGAGCAGGGTAGTCCCATGGATGGGAAGCCCTCGTGTGGGGGGGGCAATGGACAGGGTTTATTCAAAGGCAGCGGTGGGTTCGGGGTGACGAAGCGCTTGGAGCCGGGCGGGTTACGTGGGTGACGGACCCATGTGCAAGCTCGGGTGCCGTGTTCTGGAGAGGGAGCGTGCAGTGACTTGTCTGTTACAGTCTCCGAGAGATGAGCCTGGAGCAGCTGGCTGATGAGATTGGAGACGTGCACGGTGCTGGGTCGAAATACTTTTGGGGTTGAGTCAGTGAAACCTGGAATTTAACTGCAGACCCCCTTAGCTGGGAGTCCTTTGTGTTGGCAGCAATTTCTCTTGTTTTCTGCTATCTTTCGGTAGCGTATTCAGAACAGGAATTGGTATAGCAGTCAGAAGCCATGAGAAACTGAGGTTGCATCAAATTAAAGATGATTTTGCACCGTTTTGCATAGTCCTCATTTTACATAGTGTGAAACAAGAATGATACGGCCATTTTTTCATTGAAACACAATCCAGAAATTGTTTCCCCTCTGTGGGACCATCTGTGTTCATATGTGAACCCAAGCATTCATGTGTGAACAAGGGCATTTACCTTGCCTTACATTTTTTATTTATTATTCAGTCATCCAAGTAGGAAGCAGAAACATCGCTATGAGGCTTAGCTGACCAAATGGGTAGCTACTGCAGACACAACCAGCGTGCAGGCTTCAGCAAATTGGTATAAATAATTAAGCTTAGCAACATTTGCAGGCTGGGCTTTCCACCATTTTTCCATCACAAGCTCATACACCCAACCAGAGACAGTATATGAAACTTTCTGATGTGAATGACGGAATAATGTCCTGCAGACTTTGGCTTCAGGACTAAACGGCTGGTTTGCATTTTTAGTGAACTCGGTGACAAAAGATGTTTCATGGAATCAACCATGAAATCAGATTTTGCATACATTGACACTTTGGACCAGTCCTGACATTACGCATTTCAGAGTGCATGGGAAAAATCTCAAAAGAAAGGTGCCGGGAATGTTTAGTGTTCAGAGGCGTCCATTCTTTGCTGATACTACAATTATATTTCTTTCCTAAAGGGTGAAACTTAGTACTCTGGACCCTTGACACTGAGGGCACTAGCCAATATTCTCCTTGCGCTATCAAATAGTGAGAATTTTGTCCTGAGAATAGATTTATAGGTGACAGGAGAGACCTCACCTTCACTGGCAAAAAAGAACAGAAAAAAAGAAAAAAAGTCTTGCCTAATTCTAGGGAAGTATAACATCTACATCCAACTCGGCTGCAGTGACAACTATTTAAAAAGAAGTCAAAAGCTTCTGCAGCAGTGGGCACGTCCTGAGCAATAAATTGACACTTTCTCCTGCTCCACCTTTCTAAGAAATAGCAAAAGACTTTCAGGACTCTCTCCAAACTGACTTAAGCTTCTAGATGATGGGAAATTGTTCTAGAGATACAGGTTATCCAACCTGCTTTTTCAGCTGACTCCCATCATTGCGCTCACTTCAATACTCAAAGTTTGTTTGTGCCCAGGTTCAACATGCTACAACTCCAGCAGCTCAACAAACAGTAATAAAAGGGATACAAGGCTACAGCTTGCATGCGAGACAGCTAGGAAGGCAAATGGTAGTTAGTGGAATAAATTGTTACTGATAATCATAAGACCCATCTGAAATATCCCAGATGGTTTGAGAGGTTGATCAAATGTCTCACCGTCACCAAGCTGGGTGTCTTTCCTGTACTTGTAGAATGACTTTCTCTCAGATGTCTTATAACCAAACGCATATTTGTGTGGCCAAAAATCTACATTACAGAATTTCCCAGCTGTGCAGTTCTCTTCTTTCCGCAAACTGCTAGCCATACATACTACCTGCCTTACAGCTTGGCTGCTTATGGAAATATAAAAGAAAAAAAATCTGCTATTATTCCATCACTGTAGTTATAGCTGTATAAATCCTAATGTGGGCATTTTCTTTCCTCTTTGCTTTACGCTGTCTTAAAAACAGCATACATGAATCCAGAAGGATTCTTACTCTGAAGTACATATGCATGCTAGATGATGTGCAGTGGTTGCACACATCAGCAGAGTAGTGTTACCACAGTAGTTTTCTGTTAGTAAATTCCCTGTGTAAACAAACCCGTGCACCTCTCAACCTGAAATTAGAACTTTCAGAAGCGTGAACTTGAGGCACGTGGGAACTGTATTCCAGATGGTGTAGAAGGTAGTAATTCTGTCAAAGAAGGTATTATTTTGTTACTGTCAAAGTAACAAAAATACTGTCCAGCATTTTGGTGTTATTTATTTATTTATTTATTTACCTTGCCAGGACTTGCCTACGATTGCCTCCTGCTCTCAAGTTGTACTTTCAGTTGGCATTTAAGCAAGCGATTGTGTGTTTTTCCCTACACTGTTGTACAGAGTCCGGTGGATGGGAGCCTGGAATCCAGAAGTGGTCTCTGGCTTGCAGCCATGGACTAATGAGAAGCCAAAAGTCTTGGCGAACAACCTAAGCAGACAGGAGAGCATCAGGTGATGTCTGCGTAAATGGGGATTTTGGCCACTGACATCATCTGTGAGGTAGCCTTTTCTATAGCATACTCATGAGGCAAATAGTTTTCAGAAGAGCTGTCTGAATCACACCTGAGGTTTGGGGAGTAGGACCCGGACGTTTGCAGAACCAAATGAACAAACATACATACCCTTCAGTAAAGTCAGTCTTAGAAATGCTCAATGATGTTTGCATTATGAGTGTTTTAACTACCAGCTATAATTTTGCAGAAGGTACACTAAAGGTGGAGCATATGATGCTATGGTACCTCATTCTGTGGTGTGAACGAATAAACATTGCAGCAGATTTTAGGGCATTCTGTCTTGTGATATATAGGTTACCACTGTGGAAATCAGTCCCATCGTGTCAGTTAAATATTGAGGGTACTGCATGAAAGGTTTGGATGGCACATTGTTATCCTGCAATCGCAGATTTTAGAGCCTGTCTGAAATGGTTCTGGATGTGTCGTGTGAACTACACTGGGGAGGCAAGGGGTATGTAAAGTGCCTGTCGTTCAGGTGGGAGAAATAAGATGGTTAGGACAGACCCACCACATGCTTAAGAGGCAGAAGAAAGCAGGTTGAACTGATTACATTCGTGACAGGATGGGTGTTTGGGAGTATCAGACATGTCCAAGTGGGTATGTCCTGTCTTTGCAAAGTTGGGAGTGTAACACAGGTTGTTGAGCCCCCGGGGCACAGACTGGGTGTGCTGTACCTAGGGATTGTGGAGGCTGGTGAAGGAGAAATTCACACTGGACAGAATCGGGGCAGTAAGTTGAATATGTTTGGTGTGTGTGGTGAAGCCTGGTGAGATCACACCTGGAGTACTGTGTCCAGTTCTGGGCTCCCCAGTACGAGAGAGGTATTGGACGTACTGGACAGTCCAGCAAAGGGCCACGACGATGATTAGGGACTTGGAGCATCTTCTCATATGAGGAAAGGCTGAGAGAGCTGGGTTTGTTCAGTGTGGGGAAGAGAAGGCTCAGGGAGATCTTATCAACGTGTATAAATATGTGTCAGGGGGAGTGAAGGAGGTGGAGGCAGACTTTGCTCGGTCATGCCCAGTGAACAGTCTTGTCTATTCAATGGGCACAAACTGAAATACAAAGAAATTCCATTTAAACATGAGAAAACCTTTTTTTTTTTTTTTTTCCTGTGAGGGTGATCAAACACTGTAACAGGTTGCCCAGAGAGATTGTGGAGATACTCAAAACCCGACTGGACACRAGTCTGGGCAGCCTGCTCTGTCTGACCCTGCTTTGAGCGTGGGGCTGGACTAGACAGCCTCCGCAGATGCCTCCCGACCTCAACTACTCTGTGATCCTGTGGCAATGGATGGAACGGAGCTCAGTGTGCCACATACGTGAATGACGATTCATATATGTGCAGTTCATATGTGTGCCCCTCGGTGCCTGCGGAGCCATAGTGTGGGTTTCCCATGCACGCGGCAGGCATCAAACCAATTGATACCAGTGCATAATCTGGGAATTCTTGGGAATATCCTGCTAACCGTCATGTTGGACTAGGCAGTCGGTTGTACTGGGACTGTCAGGTACATGACAGTTTCGTACAGGCAGCATTTTGTTTATACCGCTCAGGTGAAGCAAATAGGGCAATTACCAGATGTAAGGTAGAAGCCAGGGGATTTTCAATGCGTGCTGCTTAGCAAGTAGTCGTATATTGCAAGTGCCGGTTCAGCCATTCATGGAAGTACAGGAGATGGGAAAGAGGAAGGACCACTGATGCATTGGGTGTTTTGTGTCCACAGCGTGCCCGGCGTGTGTTTTGGGGACAATGTGCTATCAACATGGAATATACAGCTAATACGATATAGTGAATAAAAAGGGTGTGGCACGGAGGAAACCGAGGAGGTGTGCCACAGAAACTGATAAACAAGGTGTGTTGGTTAATACATGGGATGTGTCATGGTCGTTTGTTGCCAACAGTTATTATTTTAGAGAAATGATAGCAGCGAGGGATGATGCAGCCCAGGCTGCACGCTGGGTATGTTAGGCGTGTGAGGGTGTATGGCAGGTGGTGTGTGGGACATGTCACGTGTTTATCTGTCACACGAAGGACGAAGGTTTTGGCTTTGCGCGCCAGGTACCAACAGCAGCAGAGATGAGCGCGACAGGCATCATACGTTTTGCCGTACCACCTGACGGCACCAGCTACCTGTGCTGTGGCCGGTCACCATGGCAGTGGGACCCACGAGCAGGCAGCCAGGGGCAGAAGGTGGGGTGCATGCCCCTGCACAGCCCGGCACGGCTGCGCGGTGCCTGGCTGGGCTGCAGGAGAAGCCGGGCGGGCCCACCAGGGCCACGCTGCTGTGGCTTGAGCCGTCTCACCTCTCGGGCCCGGGCCGGGGCCTGCCACTGCCGGGGGGGCTTGACCAAACCTCTGGCCGGGGCAGGTGGAGGAAGGCAGGGGCGGGGAGGACGGCTCGGCCGTTAGACAGGGGCGGCCTCAACGTGCGTGCGGTGGTGCCGCCGCCCAGCCCCGGAGGAGCACGGGCAGCGGTTCGGTTCGGTTCGGCCCGGCCACCCATGCCCCGCCGACTTCGCGCCCCCGGGCGGCGCGCGGGGCGTCGGGCGGGAGCGCGCCGCCGCCGCTCTCGCGCGCTTCCCCGCGCCCGCCCCACCCCGGAGCCGGGCGCCCCGCCTCGCGCCCCCTCCCCCAGCGGGTGCCAGCCTCGCTCGGCCGTTAGCGCCGTCGCCGCTTCAGTCGGGCGGCGGGAGCGAGCGCGGGAGGAGGCGGCGGTGGCGGCGCCCGCGCTGTGGCTGGAGCGGCGGCCGCGGGGGGCGGGGGTCTCGGTGCAGGGAACAGCCGGCCTCCTCACCCCAGTCGCGGGGAGGAGGGACACCGAGGAGGGGGAAGGGGGGCCGAGCGTCGCGTCGCGTCGCGTCGCCCGCTCCCCTTTAGGACCGCGCCGCCGAGCGAGCGCTGCCGGCGGGGAGGAAGGGGCGAGTCTCCCCGGAGCCCTCTTCGCCCCGCGGCGTCCCTTCCTGGGCCCGGTGCCGGAGGGGGGGGGGCGCCGGCGGACCCCTCAGGGTCCCCTCAGGCTCGGGCTCGGCGGTGCCCGGGGCGGGTGAGATGTCGGGCTGAGCGGGTGCGAGCCCGGGGGTGGGGTCCGCCGTGCCCGGGCGGGGGCGGAGGGGGGGTTGGGACCGTCCCCTCAGCCGTCCCGCCCCGCCGCCGCGCTGCGCCCATGGTGATTGTGCATCCCTGCGCGCGGAGCGGGGCAGCAGCGCTCCGAGCTGCCGGCGCCTTCCCGCCGCGCCCGCGCGGGCCGGCCGGCCGGGGCGCCCAGGTGGGTGGCGTCCGGAGCCGCTTCGGGCAAGGGGGAGCGGCGGCCGCTCGTTGTGCGCGGAGAAGAGGGGGGGGGGGGGGGGGGCGCTCTGCGCCGCGGCTGCTGGGTCGCCGTGCTCCCGCCTCGCCCAGCGCGTTCCGCGGGCGGGTCGCGCCYGGGTGTAGGGCTGCGTGTGCGTGGTGGGGGAGGTCGCCTTTTTGCCTTCCGCCTTGCACGCACCCGGGCTTGCACGCCGTCTGCGTGCTCACACGCGTTCGTGGGTGCAAGCAGCCGCTGAAACGGGGTGAAAAACCGCTCCCGTGCGCGTGAATGTGAAAATCTGCGCTCGTTGGGGGTAGTTTTTCACGTGATGTAGGGGTGTGTGTGTCTGCTGTTGAGTCTTACAACGAAATCTTTACAACTAGGTTTCTTCTCTTTTGTTTTCTGATGTTTAAAGAGCTAATTGCACATGGGTGACTAGGATCTACCAGGGGCTCCGTTTTCAAAGTGTGCGACTGTTAATCTTTAATTAACTCCATTATTTAAGCAAGCATCCTCTAGACATGTTATTCTGGTTGTTTTTTTTTTTAGTCACTGTTTACAAACGACTGTTTATTTTCTGTGGCAGAGTGGGGTCTAATGCATAGGAATATATGCTTCTGACCTGAAACATACTTTTCTCCAGTCTCCTCATCTGAATTCTAAATGTTATTCTGGGGGAGGGGTTTAAAGACTCACACAAATAAATATGAATAGTTTTTGAAGGTTTTACAACTTAATTTCTTCATATGATCATGTGTAGATACAGATTTATCTTTCCTTTGGACGTACATTCTTCAGTAAAGGAACAACCTGCTTAACCTTCTGGGTTTTTTTTCCCTTAACATGGGTTTCTGTGGTAGTATATTTCTGTAAATTATTTAAAGTTGCACATTTCCCGTAATTGTGTTCATCCCCTCTTTTTCTTTTGGCTTTGCTTACTGTCTCATACAGTACCTTTTCTTCTGTTCGGATTTAGTTTATCTTTATTAGATGCCTTTATATGTTTGTTTATGTCTAATGGGGGTGTTTCTCCTTTTTTTTTTCTCCCTAGGTGTTGGTGACTTCAGAGTCATTTAGGGGTTTAGCTCTGAGGAAGTAGAGACACGAGGGTTGAGTCTACTTTACATAGAAAGCTGCAGCTCTTCACCAGTACTCTTTTTACTCCTTCCCATCCCTCCTCCCCCGTAGGGGAGGACAATTTGGGAATTATTTTAACAGTCATTTACTCCCCCTTTCCCCCCTCAGAAATCTGTCTTGGTCCCCGAGGCATCCACTAGATATTGCCCGTTATAGGACCAGGAGAACGTTATCGTCATCATCCCTTGCTTGCTTTGGGAGCTTCAGTAGTACCCTTCCCTCCTTTGGAGTGCAGTGCAGAGAGGCATCCAGAAGACTTCTTGCCACCCTTTTTGGTTAGTAGGGGATCCAGGAAAAGGGGTACCTAGCAAGACACGTGACCTCGTTAAGGGAGCCAGAACTGAAGCAGCACTTGGCACACCGAAGGAAGCACCCATCTTTGGTATCTTTTTTCGTCTTCCACTCCTTCCTCACCAAATTTCTGGTAAGTCTCTTCAGCCCATTCATTCACACAGTGCATGTTTCCCTTCCCCCACTCCAGGCGCCGGGAGAAGCATGCACAGAGACAGAGAGTGGGGTGGGGGAAGGGAGGAGGGAAAACTGGCTGTGTACACACGGATCGGGGAGGAGAGGGGGCATTGTRCCACATTGCGGGGGAACCTGGGCAGAGGTGGAAGAACCTCTCTTCAGAAAAGCAGCTGATGTGGGAGAAAATGGATGTTTTATTTGCACGGGCGTGCGTGCACGTACAGGCAGAGTTGGGGGGTGTGTGTGTGTGTGAAAAAGCTGAGAGCCTGTTGTAGGAGAAAAATACTAAGACCGAAGTAGAAGGATAGCTGATGCTGACCAGTATCAGTCTAGTGTTGCAGAGAGGGAAGAGAATAGATTATTCACTGGAGATCAGGAACTGGAGTGTGTTGAATGAGGAGTGTTATCACCTACTTGCAAGCATGAACATAGAGGAGGAAAAACGGGGGTGTGGATGTCTGCCTTTTAGAGGCAATTGTGCCTGGAAGGATTGCTGCTAGCATCTTCAGCGCTACTCAGTGCAAAGGTGGGGACAAGCAGATGAAAGCCATCGCAGCGAGTGCAGTTGCCCGTCAGCGGGGGTGGGTGGTTGTACTGGGAATGAATGGGAACGATTAATATATTCCTATATCCTTTGACTGTTGCAGTCTACAAATCTCACAGGGAAAAGGAGGTGAATACTGTGATATGCTTTCAAAGAGGTGTGCTTGGGGTTCACCTGCCTGCAGTGACTTTAAATTCTATGATGCATGTTGTAGAGGGCGGATGATAATGCAGCAGCACTGGACAGATTGCGCTGCAGCTGCTCAATATATTATATAAAATGCATTTAAATAAATATTTTAATTTTTCAGATTCTTGAATTTTTAAAAATGTGTTTTTTCCAAAGATTCTCAAATGGTTATGTGACAGTCTTAGGAAAACTAGTCTCTGGTAGGTAAGAGAGGAATTTTTCTTGAGGTTGTCCTTAAGCATCATCATGAAGCAACAATGTCAGGAATGAGTTGATTTATCTTCGATTTATTTTTCTAAAGCAGTTTTAACAAGTGGTTCAAGATGTCAGTTTTTATCTCTGCATATATCACCATGGCTTATATTCATCATCCATACATATTTCCTTCAGGTTTTCTTTAGATGATGATCATTCTGATATCTTTGTGTGGAAAAAAATAATTGTGCTTTATACTTGAAACAGCTGTGAACTGTTTTCAGACCTGCTCTCCCTATGACATAGAAAGTCATATTTCTGGGATGTTTCAAATACTGCTCTCTTCTCATTAAGATGAGACAGAGACTTCTGTGACAGCATATGATGGATCATATGCTGGGTCATATGCCGGATGACCCTTCGTTAGCTGTTTAACCGGTCTGCTACCTAAGATTGACTTTATAATTCAGATTTGCCTTGAGGTATCTCCTGAAAGAGATAACTTAGGAGCATCTGCCAACTGTTCTTAGGTCTTCAGCGTCTTGAGGTGTGGCCTCCAAAATAGCATTCTAGAAACTGCTGCAATGGTAGAGACAATTGGTTTATTGGAAGTGTGTACTCAGTTTCAAGCCTTAGCTAATTATGATAAAAAGGAAAGGAAAATACCTGTTCCAACTTGAATAACACTGTTCTGCAAACAAGTATTAAGGGATATGCATTAATGATAAATGCAAAGGTGCAGTGTTATTCATAGCGAGGTGAGTGCTTGGAGCTATGTTTTTCCTAGTTCTCCATTTCCCATGGCAATCATGGCTGTCAGTCTCTTTGCTCTTTCCTTGTCACTTCCATGAGATTTTTATTATCATTATCTGAGCTGTAGGGATTAAACGTGCCTAGAGGTACGCTAAAACTAAGGTTAGGTTTTACCTCTCTATTAACTGCTGAAATCCATGGAGTTTTGTTAGCTGCATAGTGCTGTAACTGAGGCAGAGAGTCTGTGCCAAGGTCTAAAAAAGAGGCAATTCTGGGAGGGGCTGATGGTAATAATTGTTCCACTAACTTGTTTCCCAGATCACACTATAGGCAATGGGAGTGTGCTACAAAATCAGATCTCAAGTCGAGCAGTTGAGATAGCTAGATCACATTGATTCCTAATGCTACAAAACATCTGGGATTCCATTAGTCATTCCCACAGGGAAGAAACAACCTAGTCTTTTTAATTTACAAAGGCATTGAGTAGTTGCATTCTGAATAGAAAGGATATGGAATGATCTTTTTGTGTACTAGATATCTTTTATATTACACATTTAATCAATAATACATAAATGAATTAGTATCTCCTAATAACTGGTTTCTTTTTTCAGCTTAGGGGAAAATACATCATGATGAAAAAGAAAAAGACTAGTCCATTTTTCTCCTGCTTTTGGGTGTTGAAGACAGGACAAGGAGTAAATGGACAATGGAGACCAATCTCCCATTCCTGGAGGCAGGTCTCTAAGGCGCCCTCTGTGAAGAGGAGACCCCTTCAAGGGAAAAAGAGTGGTCTTCAGAGAAGATTTCCAGATCTCTCTAGACAGCTGATCTGGTTGGCTGAATTCCCTGTTATGTCAATAAAACATATTYGCATATGATGTAAAGTAGAAAAGTAGCACAGTGAACACTTTTGTTAGAGCAGCTGCTAAAGGTGTATTACAGATTCAAGGAATGCAGGAGGAAATACGTTTGCATGTGACGGGGAGGGGAGGAAGCTGCTGTGTGAATGCCAGAATAAAGCCTAGCTTAAGCAATACAGGGATGCCACAGCTCAAAGTTGAGGTGAGCGTTCTGTTCCCTCTATAAATTGCTAAGAATCTGTTCCACACAGCGTCTTTCTGAAGCAGATGCAGCAATGTCTGTTTGGCTGGCATGACACACAGTTAGTTTGATTTTTTTCATAGCGCTTTTACTTTGATGCCACCCTTTTACCTCTTCTGGTCTGTTTTATGCAGTTAAGTTTATGATGATTTTTTGCTTTTCATTTCATAAATCTATTAAATAGTTATTGAAAGATTGAACTTACATTGACCATAGTAGCTTTGAGTGAAAACTGCATTTCAACTGGTCATCTGAAGACATTTAAATGTCTGCTCTTCCCCTTATATATACTATACTTACTTTGCAGTAGATGCTCTCATGGATTAGGAAGTATTCCATGCACACCCAGCATTGTCTGAGGCTGTGTCTTTTAGATTGAAATGGGTGGAGTTGGTTTTCAGGGAAAAATTCTGGAAATCATATCCAACTTGAGAGCTTAATGCTCTTGTGCATGTGACTGCAAGGCAAGCTTTCCTCCTACGGACCATTTTCTTGAGAATGTGGGAGGGATTGTTAAGATGTTTGGGTTAGTAGGGTAAATTGCAGGTTTTGGGATCTGTGAGACTTTTTACACAATCAAAATAGAGATTATAAGGAGAGGCTGAAACTGATAAGTAGATTCTGTTTTTAGGAGCAGAATGTTAGTGTGAAAAGGATATTTCTCCAGGTGGAAAAAAACCGTGGTATTGGATTGGAGGTCAAGGAACCGATAGTTAGGATTACTAGTTTCTGCCTCTGCCGCTGGCTTGTAGCTTGATGTAAAGTGAGTTTCTTAATCTTTACCTCCAGACTTGAGGTTGTTACCTGCCTGCCTCACGATGAAATGCGAGCCTTTGTACATACATTTATAAAATTTTTAAGATTTAGAGGCAATGAGACCTAGTATTATGAGGGAGATGAATACCCATACCCAAAGCATTTTTATATGTGTGCTAGTTTAATGGGCTAATTGAGATATCTGGATGGCTCTTCTTGATGATGCTGTAGCTCCTTTCAAAAATAGAAGGCAGATGGAGGAAAGAAAAGGATATACCTTTTTTTCTTTCTTCTTCAACCCTTAGCTGATTTTTAAGAAAGAAAGTGCTGAAATGGCAATCAGGGAGAGATGATGGCACAGTCTCTGCAGATTTAAGGGGGTGGAGGTGGGGCTGCATAGAAAAGAGTTTTGAGAAAAACGGGGGCAGATCCCTGTTGGCAAAGAGATCAAGGGTTAGTAGCAAGCAAAAATGGGGAGAAGGCAGCCGGAGAGAATAATTGTTTCTTTGCACTAGTGTTAGAACCAGTACTGAAGGAAAAAAACCAGCCAAACAAAAAAACCAAACAGGCTGAAAATCTGTAATGGCTTCTGATTTTTTTTTTTAATTATGACAAAGTCTGTCTATTTTTTTTTTTTATGTACTTAATGTTCTGTTTTTTAAAATGAGATAGGCTAGCCTGTTAGGTAGAGCTGCTTTTCAAAAGAGAGGCGGTAGGTGGGGCTGTTTGGTCTCCCCGGTCATTCATGCAAATAGCAGAAATAAAGGTAAATTGACAAGAAGCCTTCTGAACTGTGCCATAGCACTGCTATTTCTGAAAAATATAGCTTGAACGTCCTCTTAGCTGAGGATGTTCTCCCAGGAAGTTTTCTGTAAACTACCATGTAGAGAAATCCATTGTTGAGAGAGCCAAAAGTGGGGCAGGATCTGACAGTCATCAGCCATTGCAAGCCCAAGCCTCATCTTGCCCTTTTCACTTCAGCTGCTTTGAAGAAAAAAGGGGTTCTTTGAGATATCAAAAGATACTCTTTACAACCTCCCAATCCCATTTTCCTGCAGGGAGCAAACACTCCTTTTCCTTCTTTACCTTGAGCATCTTGACTGCTGTCAAGTGGTGGTCTGCATCTGTGATTGCCTTTCCCTAGCTTCTGCTTTCTTTCAATCTGTTAGTATGAAGAACTTCAGTCCTTGGCTTTATCGTTGCTCCTCATTTACCAAAGCAATGGAAAAAACATCACAGTCTTTGCTTGTTGTCATTATGGTTCTCAGTACCAGGAATAAAAACGGCCACTTAAAATTTTATCTTGTTGTTAAGAAAAAGCTGTGCTAGTAGAAAAAACTTGGTTTTTAATTACAAAAAAAATCGGCTTGCTCTTACGGTTGTAGCAAAACAATCCTTTTGTCCCAAGACCTGCTGCAGAAACTAAAATTCTTTGTAATATTAAATGAAAGCAGTTGTATACCTATGGTCTTTCTGCATTTACATTTTCTGCTGACACCAGCTCCTGTCATTAGGACTACGAGGCAAAACTCCTGTTTCTATCCCAGAGTTCAATTCTGTTTGAAACTCACGTAAGCTATATTGGTGAAAACAATGGTTTCTACCTCTTTATTTTAATATGAAAGTTTAAAATGTGTCACAGAAAAGAGCTCTGTTTTCTCCAGAATTCTTTTTCCCTACACCATGCTGCTGCTTGTTTTTCTTGAGTGTAAATGAGTAACATACCTGTGATTGTTTTACAGCTTTTGAAATATTTTAGTATATAGTCAAAAATAGTCCAAGTCCTCTGTATTCAAAGCAAAAGGAGCAGTACCTTGCTGTTACCACTTCTAACACCATTGAAATTCTTCAATTTAAACTGTTTTTTCTGGTTTTGGTGCTGAATTCATTAGTGCTGTTTATATACAAAGGTGATATTTAAAAAAAAAATTTGGAGCAAGAAAGGGCTAGCACTGAGATTCAAACCTTGATTTTGCTTTAGGTTACATGTATTAATGTTCTGTATTCTTAACATTTTGTTGATGCTCCTTGTTCCATTGGTTTTTCCATTAATATGTTCTGGATAATACTAAATATATTTCACAGTAGATGTGAAGTATTTGTAAGAGCAAATCAGTCTTGAAATACTTACGTGGAAAATTCTGTTTTAATGGATTTCTTCCTTTCTTCTGGACTGCTTTTTTAACATAAGGAATTTGGCACACACTGTTGCCTTCCATGTATGGTGGAAAGGGATACATCAAGTCTGTCACCAGTGTTTTAGCAGTACCTAGGAGAGGGGCTGAGTTATTTCCAATTGTAAGGAATTATCCCAATTGTGAAGTTGAAATTTTGGCCTTCAGAGATGGCCAAAGTGTTTTCAGTCCTTGGCATGCCTCTTAGTACTGTCAAGAAAGGGGGATGCTACTGCCGGTACCAGTAGTTATGTCAAGTGTGTACTACTTGTGGATAAAACTGGGATGAGGACCAAGACCTGATTTCTGGCATTTACATTCCATTGAATGTAAATGGATTTGTTTCTGTTGTTGTTACTTCTGTTGCAGATTAGGTGTAGACATTATTTTCCGACTTGGAGGTTGGAAGTTGCACTCCATTGAAAAGGACGGACTTGTGCAGAGGGAGTAGGACTTGGTACAGTGGGGAACATGAAGATAGGAGCCTATGTACTCTAACAAGAGTCTCATCTTCTCCACCATCTAGAAGTTCCATTGCAAGGAAACCTTGAAGGTTGCAAGACAAGTCCAAGATGTGCAGTTCAGTTGCTCCCAGGCTGTGGTTCTTAACAGACCGTCGCATCAGAGAAGATTACCCTCAGCAGGAGATCCTGAGAGCACTGAAGGCCAAGTGCTGCGAAGAGGAGCTAGATTTCCGGGCCTTGGTGATGGATGAAGTGGTGCTGACCATTGAGGATGGAAATCTTGGTGAGAATGAGCTAAGGCTGGGAATGTGCTGAAAGGGTACTTGGAAAAAGATTGTAAAATGGAGCATCTGTGCTCTTTAATAATGAATTCCATGTGTGCCAGACTACCATACATCATCTAAATCATGTAGATGTACATGATACATTCTTCAGCATTTATTGTGATAATCAAATACGATTGTTAACTTTGCTAATTTGCATTAGAACTATTTTTGCCTTCCCTCTGTAGAACAGAGAGGAGGGTTGCTTTAGTTTGTTGATTCCAGGATAAGGACTATAGGATCTCTGAATTAAGAAGAAATTATGGAGTTTCATTTTTGCATAGGTATATTTAAGAGTTTCAGGGGGACTTTTTTCTTCTGTTTGTGTTCTGACTCCAAGATAGAAAACACATTTGAAATAAACTAAAAGGAATTTTCAATGGACAGTACAAATTGTCATGGAGCTAGAGGTAATAATGTGACATAACTAAACCATGCTGCTGTAAGGATGTGTAGTTACATATATGCTGAAAAAGAATGGGTCTGAAAAACAAAGTATGTGCATCAGAATAATTTGAACTATTACTACAACTTACAGTGTTTTAAACTAAATTGTAAGACTTCTGTTTTCCTATTAGCTTTTTTTTCTGTGGTGATTAAAAAGGAAAAGCATTAAGGTGTGTTGGAAACATTAAGTAAAATGATTCTGTAGCTAGTAAGCTTATGTTACAGGAAGAATATTAATACCACCAATGTCAAGCTGTGTAACATTTNTTTTTTTTTTTTTTTTTTTTCAACTTTCTAATTTGGATTTCCTAAAGGAAGGAGACTGCAGTGTTGTTTTGTACCTTTACCTCTTCCATTTCTCTTCCCCATATATCAGTCAAAAAAAAATCACTGGAGATTCAGGGAAGAATTACATTTCTGAAAGTTGTATTAGAATAATTCTGTGTGGGAAGAAAATACAAAAGTACCCTCAGCCCTGAAGAAGAGGCTGCCATGTGATCTTATACCTTGTTCCTTATTGGGGAATCTGTATAGGAGGGAGATCTTAAAACTGACTCTGGGCAGGAACTTTGGTCAGAATTGGTACCTTATTGTAGCATGAATCAATCAAGCATAAAACAAATGCATGGGAAAACAGGATTTTTGATTCTCGTATTACTAAACTTTTGTTTATGTATTTTGTCTCTTATTCTGAGGTGTCTATGATTTTTATCAGAGACTTGAAATTCTCTAGGATGTCTTCAAATCAAGGCAACTTCTTATCAGAAAGTCTGAACATCTTGTTGCTCTGAGTGTKCTGTCCTTTGGACAGCGTGTTCTGCGAAGGCAGCCATCCTGGACTGTAGCTACAGCTTCTAAGATGCATAATTGGTCCTTCAGCATTTCAGTGTTGTTTTTATTTTTTGGTGATGTTTTCTTCTTTCCTGTATTCTGCCTGTTTTTGGGGAATTAAATATGGCAGGCATGAATTGTGGGCCTTTCTGTTCTCTTCCATTTAATGTCTCCTAATGCTGCATCTATTGCAAGAAGAAAAGATAAAGTRTGCAAGTTGGAAAACAAATACTGAGGAATGTATAGTACAAGAATTAGAAAAATTAAGGAAATTACTAGAAAGAGAATGCAAAAAAAGGAAATTATTTTCATACAAAGTGTTCATTCAAAACTATGTAAATAACTGACCTTTTGAAAAGGAGTGTGATAAAAATGCTGAAAGATTGTGGATAGAAATTTCCTTATAAATAATCTGGACTGGCTAATTGTGATTTTTTTTTTTTTTTTTTTTTTTTTTTTTTTTTTTGAGGGGGGGTGGTGGGTGGAAGTTGTCTTATATCGAACAATTCTTTCTCTTGGAGAGAGATGAAAAATCTTCCCTCTTAATTTTCCAGTTTTCTTTTTCGTAGTGCTTGCCCACATGTTTTGATACGGATTTCTGGTGGAGGACACAAGCAGAAGTTTTGTGTTTCATTTTCCATGTTAAAATCCTCAGTTGGCCTAGAAAAAGGTGTCCTGGAACAAAATCCAGGAGGTAATGCATTCTGTACCCTTTCTGTTATCTGCTGTTGTGTGAGGGGTCCAGGTTGAGTAAAATTTTGTACAACATAGAGGAGTTGATGAAGAGAATGTATCTTCAGTGGATAATAACCTGCTTTTGCTTCCAGTTCTACTGTTATTGTGTTGAAAGCTTAGCAATACAGGCCTCAAACTCTGACGGTAATACATGGTATTGGGGGAAGTAATAGTTAGGTTTTCACATACTCACACTTGTGATTAGAGCTTTTTTTTGTCCTTTAAAACCTAGGCAATTTCTTAAGTAAATTGTTAAAAGACTGTTAACTTTACAAAGTCATGTTGGAAATTACAGGATGCTATTTAAAACTTTAAAAATGTGGTGTTTCTGTAGATGATACAATCAGTGATACTTCTTTGTGGACTTGCTGACTGTCAGGGAACATGGCTGAAGATTTCAGAGACCAGAAATTCAGCATAGGACATTAAAAAGCTTGAAATGATTTACCTCACAGAGGTAGAGTGGAAAAGACACTTCTAAACTTAGGAAAATTGAGCAGAACGGTGGGATACATACCAAAATTGAAAATTGGCCCTTCCACCAATTATGTGGTGTGTAACTTGACAGTAGAGCACATTGATGCAAATATCACTGAAGCCCAGAGCCAAAGACAGATGTGGAAAACTTCTGCGATGCTCAGACTCTCACAAAATCTGTGTATGTCAGAGAATGATAAGATTTGCCGTGTACCTGACATGGCCAAAGGGAGGGGGAGAGGTAGGGTTATTTCAGTCAGTGCACACAGCAGTAGTGACTCCTTGGGGCATTACTCTGCTGTACTGCAGGGCTGGATGGGAAGTGTGGCTGGATTCCCAGGCAAGCCAACAGTGTGGCCACAGCAGTCCCTGCTGGTTCCTTTTCTTCCGCAGCTGAAACTTGAGATGACCCAGCATCCCAAGCACCCCCCACAGCTCCAGTATTACTGGCCACATGATGAACCTGTATGCAGCTCAAGATCCACGTTAGGTGCCTCAACACAGAATGAGTCCAAAAATGATTGTAAATGCAAGTTAAGAGATGCAGAATTAAAGTTTTTCCTTTAAGTTTAGAAGGAAACTCTTAAACTGATTTATGCTTAAACTGTTTTGGAAATAGTTTAAGTTCAACAAATAGTTTTTGAAAATAACTATAGTTTATGCCTTATTTAAGTAAGTGCCATGCATTCTTGTTTCCTTTGCACACTGGCAGTAGTACTCTGTAGATCTCCAAGGCAAAAGCTGAGTTAAAATAAGTGGAAAAGTCCAGCTGCATAAAACAATGAGTATTTTTCTGCTGCTTTGGTGGGCTGAACCTGCTGAAATGGTTACTGAATCAGACATGCACAACATTGGTGCACAGGAATGGACAGGAATGCATGTATGGAAAAAAGTGGAGGGTGATATTGCAGCTGTTCTGATTTAAACTGGCTCAAACTATGGTGTGGCTGTAGCCGAAGTTTCTTAAGAGCTAAATTCTTGAAGCTAAACCAGTGTAGTATGATCTACTGTGTAATGGAGCAGCCGCGTTCCTCTTCTCCATTTCCAGCCTTGCTGTTGCTGCTTGCTTTGTATAAGGACTTCATGTCTCTCTTGGCTTGCTTTCATGTTGTAGCTAAGCTAATCTAATTCAAAAAAAGGTTGACCAAATTCTCTGCTCATTTGCAGGATCTGGCATTTGTGTGAGTTGAGTTGGCTAATCCAATGGGACGCTCACTCTGCCCAAATAATTAACAATTTTCTGTTGGAATAGCTTGCTGCATCAACGCATTTTGTGATGAGACAATTGCTAGCTCTAGTACACGAGGGCAGGGGAGAATGGGGTTGCTCTTTTAGGGAATGGCTCGTATTTATGTTGATTTAGTTGTATCTTCAAAGCATACTTTAAAACAGGAATTTTCCTATGGTTGGGATGCTTGATAGTGTCAGCTTTAGGATTTTTTTGTGTCTCTGTTTCTTTGAAGCATCTGGTATTTACTGCCGTAAGGAAAGCACTGGATTACGAAATTAAATGTCTAGTTGCCTAATCTAGTTTGGCAATTCCTATATTCATTTGAAATATATAGCAGGGAATTTAACAAAACTCTGCATGATGTTTTCAGACACACATCTGAAGTCTTAACAGTAAGTCCTGTTAAAACGTGTAATTTTGAACTATTTGTCTAAGTTTGCTAGCGCAGTGATATAACAGGTTTGGGGAATTTGAAACTAGACAAATTAAAGCTTGTGAGCAGGAGTGTGCAGGGTGGGATGGGAGTGGAGGTGGAGGAAGCCTGTAGGGAGTAAGCATGCTATGAGACTTAGTGGACAAGAGACAACAGATAATTCATTGGTTGTCTCCTCTTTCTGAATAGAGCGCTCTTTTTCTTCTCACCCGTGCCTAGGACTTAGCAGTAACCTTCCCCACAGACTACACACCTTACCTGTAGGGAAACACAGTTCAAGAACTGTTCGTTGATGAAGAATGTGCTAGGGAAATTTGGATCTTTCCTTTGTTAAAATTATATACAAGAATATCTTCATTAAAATTCTTTGCTACCAGAATAGGAGAAGTTGGAGATCACTGAGCCAGCAACTTACCAATTCCTTTATTGTAGGTTTTTGGAATCTCCAAAAAGTGCTGATACTGTCCTGTGAAGGAAAATAGTTTTAAGGAAAGTTGCTTTCAGGAACTTGCAACTATTAAAGATGTTGGAGTGAGTAGAATTGGAGTGTCCTAAAGCATAAAACAAATGTGAACTTTTCCTAATACTTTCTTGGCTTTTCCTTTGGGAATGTAAAAGCAAGTGATCAGCCTAGGTGAGGAATAAGAAGAACGTAATAGTCATCTGTTCTTAAACAGTAATACTTTGTGCATGGTCAGCTGGCTTTTCTTAAGTCAGATGGATGACATCTGGGAACTGATCTCTTGTCTTCATTTTTTATGCAGAGGAAGTATTTAGGAGAGATTCTTCTAACTTGGTAAAGGTTGCTGGTGTGCTGGTTTAGGCATCTGGGTTTCCTGTGTGGGCCTGAAATTTGCAATATTAGTCACTATTTCATTTAAGCTTTAATCTTGCAAAATCTGATGTTTCATGTGATCTGTCCTTCATTTCTAATTTGGTCTAAACTAGTAACAAATAGTTTTGATCTTTGATTCCCCCCCCCCCCCCACTGGGTTAGATAGCATTGGAAATAAACATGGAGGAATCAGGATAGTTGGAAGATTTCTGTGAAGTATAGAAAGCTGAGGAAAAAAGGGTAAGGTTGGATAACAGATTCCTGTGTTTTCAGTGTAATGGTAAGAAAAGCACTCTATCAGCTAGATCCCTGATAAGGGAGGGCTTTTACATCTATGAAATGGTTGCTGTATCAAAACTTAATATTTTTGAATCATCTTTAAGTCACCTAAAGACTGTCTTCTATCACACAATACGGAACATAATCACCTCCTCTTCCTGCTGACTGTTTCAGCAGTCCCCTGACACTTGTTAGTCCAGCAGTACACCTTACTCTAAGAGCTTTTCCTGCGGTGTGCAGCAATGGCTCTGGGAGTGATGGCGCAGAGGCAAGTGGCCTTGGCAAGGTGCCTTGTTGAGCACTGCAGAGTTGGCCTGTTTCCTGCTACTGACAACAGCCAGAGCAGCCATTGCTTCCTCTGCGGAGTTGGGAAATTGGTTTGTAACTCAATAGTGAGAGCTGGAGAAGAAACTGCATTGTGTGCAAAGGACTGGAAGGTGGTTAGACACAAAGTGAATTTTGTGTTGTTGAAAGTGCTGGGCTTAGAACCACTTGAAACTGTTTCTGATGTTCTTTCACTGTGGAAACCGATCACTTGCCAGTCTGATGTTAAACCTTATTGAGCCATAAGCATTACTGGTAGGCAGTTACGGACTATATAGAGGGGATTCTGGAATGGTAGCTGTGTTTAGAGGTGGGTGGCTATGTGGCCACCCCAACATTAGATACCTCAGACAAACACATCTCTAGTAGAAAAAAAAAGCAATTCAAACATTTGCTTTATTATCATAGAAACATTTTAATAACTGCATTTCAACAGCTGCCACATGTTTTGGGAAGAATTGTTTTCTTTCAGAACTGTGACACCAAGCACAACTTTCTTATGATGCATATAGGAAGAAAGGATTTATACTCTGTGATGCTGGGCATCTTTGCAGTTTTCTTCCTTACTATCAGGGATTTCTATTCTTGCATGAATGATCACCTGTTATCTCAAGGTGATGCTGAATAACGAAGGCCAACAATTTGATCTTCTCAAAATCGTTCTGTTTCTTCAGTAAATGTCACTATGTCATCAGTGGTAGATACGGGCTCAGTCCAAAGCTACCTTTGCAAGGGGCAGAGGTAGGAATGTTTCTGCATGGAAATATTTTATTATGGTAATTTCAGAGGGCTATGTTAAGGACTAAAGTTTTTCTTTTGCACATGTTCTAAACAGTCAGCCAGGAAAATCAGACTTGGAGGGCACATCACCTTGAACATACGTGCATGTCATCATAGCTGAAAATGCCAGCAAGCATTGCCAGATTTTTAATTGTTGTAAGAATTCTCAGGAATGACCATCTGGGGGAAAAACAATGAAAAAAAACAAAAGCGAGATGAAAGAGGTGTTTCCATACATCACAGTCAAGAAATGAAAATTAGCCTTATGTTTCACAAGACAGTCTTTAACTGGCTGGGGGTTTCTATGTCACTTTCCAACAGTCCCTGTTCCAGTGCTGTGTCACCTAAGCGAGTTGTGCTGGCACAGTTGTCTGAGCAGTTGCATTGTGAACCAGGTCTGCATACTGGTGTAGTTTTAAACCAAATCAGCCTCTCCTTGGTGGAGGGTGTTTTTTAATGCTGCATCAGTCCTCTGAGGCAGGTAACAACATGACTGCACAAACAGTAGTGTGCTGCAGCACTTAAATCAGGAGGACAAAGTGTCTGTGTTGGGGTGTGAGAGATTAGGAGATACCACAAGCATCGATACCACAAGTATTGATGTGAAAAACTTACAAAACTGACAACTATGCTTGCTTTACTAGATTTGTGATCAGAGAGGTACTCTGTTACCTGTTCTTTAAGCAATGAACAGTAGCTTTGGTTTTTTCCACCTTTTTTCCAAGTCTAGTTGTTATCCATTTGTGAATGATGGGCAGTTGGTTGATCCTCAGTGACTGTGAATATGAGAGAGACTGGTACTGCTGAACTTTGCTCAGTGTTGAGATGGATCTTCCAGTGTGCAGACTTGTGTTTTAACTGATATAGACTTCTAGGAGTGCCAGTGGCCGTGAACAAGTAATTTTATTTTATTATTCTTATAAACTCTGTCTATAAAATGTGGTGAAATACCGGTTTCAAGAATTACACTTTTATATCTGCCCTTTGCTGGATGAAAAGACTGGAATGAAAAGGAGAACCAAAAAAAAAAAAGTGTCACTAATGAAACTGTCAGTCATTTTTTGTTTCATTGTATTGTAAATAATTAACAGTTACAATGTCACTAAAATCTGTGATGGTGTCCTTTTAATGATTGTTCTTTGAATGGAAGAACTTACATGATTTCTATATCTGTTTAAAGGTCCAGTCCATTTTAGGATTAAAAGTGTGATACGGAGTTTTAAAATGCCTTTGTAATTGTCAAAAGTTTAAGCAAGCTTTGGTAAGCAGAATGCGTTATATGTGCTCTGACAACATGAGCAGAATACTTGAGAACAAAGGTATTCTGCTCATGTTGTCAGAGAAACTTTGCTAGAATTACACTAATTAACTGCTTAACTGCTTTAACTAATAGAAGGCTTTTCCTATCATACAGAAAGGTTTTTTTGCTCTGTACTTCCATATAGTGCAAGTATTGAACTGGGGACTGTGTTGCTGTGCTTGTTACTCATCTCGACACATCTGTGAATAAGTAGTGGATTTTTCTTTTTTTTTTTTTTTCTTTTCTTTTCCTGAGAGGGCATGCTTCTGTTTTATTTTTTTTCCTTTCAGTGAAATTGTACCAGTGAAGAATTTGTCTTCCAGACCCTAGGAATATATTTTCATGAAAGAGAGGGGAGAGGAATGTGCTTCTTTCTAAGCTAAAGTAAAAAAGTAATCCAATGGAATACTTGCACTGTGTGCTTAACATGAAGAAAGTTCTCTCTGTTTCAGACACATGATGTTGCATGATATAGGTAGAAATACTGGAGAATTGAACATGCCCAGTACTAGCATAGTGGAAGAACAGATGTTGAAAGAGACAGACTAGTGATCTGATCCATTTTGGCAAGGGGTGAGGTAAAAAGACTGTAAATATGCCAGTGTTCTCTCCTGGGTTTTTTAGCTGAGAAGGGGGGTCGGCTGCACTGACACAGTAAATAGGGTAGATAATTTTGTTACAGTAATAGTTGTAATGTAACATCACTGAAATAATATGCTCAAAATCCATGCTATCAAATCCTGTTTCTTGGCAGTTTCTGTCTAAAGAAGAATTAGATCTGGTACTGGTAGGGAAACATAGCAGTCCAGAAGATCAATAAATATCTCCCTTGAGTTCTAAGAACTTGATCTGAAAGTGTCCTCTAGGTATTTAGCCTGTTTTCTTGTTGTGTTGGTACAATGCTGTGGAACTTCTGGCAGGAGATTTCCTTTTAATTTAAGTGTTTGCAGGGACAGAAGAGGAAGTTGTTTGTAAAAAGTTGTGTAAGTGTTCCCTTTAGTTGTTTAGAATATAAAACTGTTTATTGCTTGAGAAGTAGTTTAGGAATAGAAATAAGTAAGTAGCATAGACAGAGCTGTAGGATCACAGTACAAATGTGATTGTCATTTCGGGTCTGTCTGATATGCTCACCATCACAACGCTGGGCATCCCCTGTCACTGGGTCGGCACAAGGGGGTTTAAGCCAGCTCAAGCCCATTGCTCTCTTCAAAGCTCTTTTGGGCAGTCATTCAGTTTTTATACTCTAGGTGGGGCAGAGCCCTGACTACGCTTCCCCCGTGCTCRTCTAGTTATCTCAGGAAGACATTCACACTCTTGCTGCTCTCCTGGACAAACATTTACACGACCAGCTGATACACTCAACTGAGAGTCAGCCAATCCCCCTAACTGTTACAACCCTTTATCTTAAAAGCCACCTTCCGGTCCCATTTGTCATAGTATAAAGGTCAGCTTTCTTTGCCACAGGTGTGGTCAGTTGCTTCCCACATTCTTCCCAGAGCTTCACGAGCACATCACCCTTGCCCTGTCTCCACTGAGCCTTCTCAGGAGTTTATTGATCCATCACATGGAGAGAAGAGCTGGCAGCATATAGAATCTGGAGTTTGGGGCATTTGCCTGGGTCTAAGAGACTTCTCTTACAACTTCTGTCTTAGCTGGAGGAAGTAATGGAATACAAGTGTATTTCTTCCCAGGTTCATGCCCTGACCCTGGAGATGTAACATTTTCATCTTTGACCTGGTAGATATGTGCTTTATGTAACACAAACCAGATTGATATGAACAGAGAGAGACCAACTTAGGAAGACTGTGTAGCCTAATGACTGTGTCAGTATTTGGATTCCATATCCAAGTAACTGTCCTTGAATGATGAGGTAAAAGAGTATCTCCACCACCACCAAATGCTTACTGTGAAAAGTGCCAAAATGCTTTTGTGAACTTAGTGTGAAAAGTCAAGCTGCTTTTTCCAAGTTTCTTTTTATGCTCCAAATAGTACTGTGAAGGTCTTGACTTAATTGATTCTCTTGCTTTCCCCCACCCCCAATAAAAATGACTGACTTCATTTTTCAGTTAGCTCTTGAAGCTGCTTAGACCACCCAATTGAGAATCATCTGAGGATTTAATTTTTGGTAGAAACATTACTTAAACAGATTAGAACAAATTAAATTTGGCACTCAAGGGAATCACGGCCTTTAGTGTTTTTATTAGTTTGGTTTTGCTACATAGGGACCATTTGTTCAAACAGTATAAATGTATATGTTGTTTCAGTACAAAAGAGGCTGACCTATCAGTAGTAGATAGTTTTTGGAGATTGAGATCACAGATTTTTTTCAGTTGTATAACTTTTACTCAGTAGTCCCCAAATAATACTAATCTGAAAATTTTAGGGCTTTTTGAAAACACAGATTAAATCCTCAGTAATATTCTTGTAGTAAAATGCAATGGTTTGCCATGTTTACCAATGCAGAAACAATATATAGGAAAGTTAAGAGATTTTTCTAAGGCACCACAGTAAGTAGAAGACTTGATTTATGCCTATGACTAGATTGCTAGTTGCTTGCTTCTATGTACTAAGACCAGTGTTTCTAACTTAATTTGCTCGTTTTATGCTTTGACATCTGAATAGGTGCCCTAACTGCTGAGATTGCTGATGTAGTGACATTATGTTTACTTCCTGTGAAATTCAGGATTTCTTTAAAAGTATAATTTCAGACACTCAAGATGGTAAATGGATGAGATGTCCCAATCTGTAATGCTGCCTTCCCTGTTTTCCAGTAAGAAGAGCATATTGCTTGCTTTCTCTCTTAACGAGTGAAACAAAACAAAAACATGGTTTCATCTGTTGGCTAGGCAGGTGACACTGATACAAAACTGGTACTTTGCTTAGTTTGGGCGAGGAAATCTTGGGTTTTAGTACTGAGTCTGTTCTTAAGTGACATACTGTATATGATGAAACATTGTATGAGGTGTTTTTTGGCATTGCAGATGGGTCTTATGTCACCCATCTTAACACTACAATGGGCCAAAACTTTCCATTATAAAACAGATTTTTATTGCTTATAATTTGTCCTTCCTTATTAATATACACCCATCCCCCCAGCCCCTTAAGTCTTAAATGTCTTTTTGAGGGAGTTTTGGAAATTTTCTGCAAAGTGATTCAGTGGAAGGAGGGCACTTCAAGGAGAAAAGAATAGGTCTCTCTTTTTCCCCATTCTATTTTTCCCCATTCTATTTTTCCCCAT
>JAYKAV010003163.1:201299-220697 GCA_035582835.1 Phoebastria nigripes
AGCTGATCTGACTTCCCATATGGTTGTACGATCACTAGGTCTGATGCAAGGTGAGAATTAGCAGTATGGAGGTACAGGAGATGAGGTGACTTCTTTTTGCTGCAGCATGGAGTTGAACCAGGTTAAATATAACATGAAACTGCATATTTTATTTGAACAGTTCTTTTTTCTGCAGTCTTACCCGTGTTTTATGAGGTCTGCCTACATAGAAAGGTTTCTGTGTTATCTTTAGGGAAGACAAAACACCTTACGGCATGTTCTAGACATTTCTGGAGAAACTGCATTAACCGCCGCCCCCCGCCAAATTCATCAGCATTCCTTTGTACTGTTTTTTGAGCAGGTGAGGTTACTGAAGCTATGGCACAGCATTTCCATTCCCATGGTCTACACAGTCAAAACTTTGAATCAGTATGTTAGCACTGAAACAGTCTTGCTGCTACTGATGTGCAAGCTTTTCCTGATTGTGGATACTACTGTTAACAATCTGTGTTACTGTCAAACTTGGGAATTGTAATCATGCATCAAAAGGGCATTCCTTGTTTTAATAAATGTATTGTCTTAATATATTAAAGGAATGACCCAAACCCTTTTTCCCAGCAAACTTTTGAGCTTAAAATTTGGAATTACTTTGCAGTCTTTAACACCGTTGATCATTGAGGAGAACACAAGAAGTTGATAAAGCAAATGAGAAAAGTTCTGTGTTAGAACCTTTTTTAAATTCCTTTTGAGAGCTTCCTTTCATACAGAATTTCTAAAATGTTACTTTTCCCCTGTTATCTTTTTGTATTTTGCATTTGTAGTTCTCTTTTCTTCTGGCCAAGAATTTTTTCCTTCCTTTTAGAGAAGAAGCTAATAGCTAAAAGATAGTAAAAGATATTAAATGCTTTTTCGTTCTTTTTTACTTCTTACTAAGATTAGACTGTCTTGTTTTTTTCTGTTTTTGACTGAAATTCCTTCAAGAAAGCTAAAGTTACTTTAAGCATGCCGGAACAAGCTTGGTAGTAGCAGTGGCTGATGAACCTGTTGTTGCTAATCCAAGTAATAATCTCTAAAATCCTGGTCTACTTCAGAAGCCATCTGAAAGATTTTAAGATGCAGAAAATTTTAAGATGACAGTGACACTGAAACAAGTAGAGGAAAGCCTTCCTGTTATTCTTACCTACATGTTTTTGCTTCTGTGCTAAGGCCTTCTCTTTCCTGTGGATTCAGGTCATCATGTAGGTGTGCAAATACTTTTGCAGGTAAAGTGGAGAGGCATCGTGGGATTTGGAAGCAGCAGCTGCAACAGCAAAAGAGCAGGACTGTTTCTTTTGGTGGCAGTGTTGACTTGTGTTGATTTATGGTGTTTGTGTCCCAAGTGTGGTGGTTTGTCAGGTGTTAGAACTGATTGGACTTTCACTGCCCAAAAGGCAGTCTGTCTTACTCCTCACATCTCCTCGTCTGTGCATACCCACCCTTTGCTCTTGCAGTATGGGATCTGGTTAACTGAGGTCTTGCCTCACAAATGTCTTGGGAAAGTAGCTGAGTGCAAAAAACCCTGAATGGTGCTCTGCAAATGTAGCTATCTGACCTAACTCACTGAGAGGATGAGACAAGTGCCAGAAATGGAGCAAAGGAGAGTGGAACTGTATGGTCAGAACAGGGCAGTGAGACTGCCTCCTTTGGTTTCAGTGAGAAGTTTGTTCTCTCAGCTATCTTGGGAAACCTCACCCCAAAGTTAGTTTCACCTTTTTTTGGCTTATGCTGATTTAATACCTTTCTGTTACTCAAAGTAGCAGTGTTGTTCTCCTCTCATCATGTCTTACTTGTTTTTTCACAATGTCAATACTAACAACTGCAAAGCTATGGTAAGCTGAAAACTTAATATTGCCCCCCCTCGCCCTGCCTATTGGCTTCCTCTTGGTCACTAACACCTGGACAAAGGAGAGATGATGGGAGCACATTGCTGGTAGTGTGGTAAAAGACAAGATTGTCCCCATGTATGGCAGGTCTGGCTTAGATCAGATCAGCTTAAACTGATCATGAAACCCAAGGTTTTTTGTTTTTTACATGTAAAAACAAGAAAGAAAGTATTTGTAGTGCAGTTGCTAGAAATACATTTTTAAAGGCACATAGTGAGTGAGGGCAGGATTCATAAATCCTCTTTGTGAGCCTGAGCTTTCTCTTAATATGAAGAATCGTTAGTTATTGAGAGCTTTGATGGGAAATCTAACAGACAAAAGACAATCTAATCACTGCTTATGCAGCAGCTGTTTAGCATGTGTGCATGCATTGGGGAACCTTTTTGCAACATTCAAGTCAAAACCGTTTCCCTTGCACTCAGAGTCATTAACTTGAGCTGTAAGAGACTTTGCTTGGTTATAATTCAAATAATTTAAAACTTTGATCAACAGCTACACTTCCTTTTAATTTCAGTAAATTTAAATGGATCTCATCCTGAATATTTTTCTTTTGAGTTTATGCTATGGAATATATTTAAAATTCTTCTAACTTTGCCCAGGAGCAAATTAGAAAAGCAGATGTGTGATGAGAACTTCAAGTAAACTCAGTGGGAAAAGCAGAAATTGACTTTTCAAGGTGTTTAAAATCACATCTTTTCCAACACTTTTGTTTTGTTTAATGAATCTTTTGATTCCCCTGTTGTGGCATTTTTCTTTGCAGTTTTTTTGCAACACTCCATTTAAAATGCATCTTAACAGTTATATCACTAAAGTATCCGTGTTTGGGAATAGGGCTAAAATATTGTATATTTTTTTCTATACTTGTTTGAATGTCTTTTAAGTAATCTCTGGAAATGTATTTTTTTGTTAGTGATGCGAAGTTTTATAATTGTGTGAGTGTTTATATACATATAATAATGGTTGCTAAGGCTTTAACATGATTTTAATATAGTTTCCATGTTTATATACCTACCATAAAATAAATTCTCAGAGCAAGATGGTGGTCTAGAATTAGTTTGTGTTTGCAATACACCTTTTATATATGTTTCTATATTTGGGTCCATTCACTTCACATTTTTGCATGACTGAAGAAATGCTTGTGGTTTGGGATTATAAGCAAACAATGCATTGTGACTAGAAATGTAGCTCAGAAACACAGATCTAGCCATAATCAGTGTGCTTAGGATTGATTTAGTGAGGTACGTGCATAGGCATCTGGTCTGTTTCCCCCTTGTGCCYGAAAAGAACCCCTAATCCAGAATGGCCGTAATCACTTTGAGCATCATTGTCCTTCCCAAGTTTTTCACCATTTTCAATAGCCCGTGCATTTCTAAGAATGATTCTGTGTTCTTCCTGGGGAAGGGAAGAGGTCCTCTGAGTCCAGGAAGGGACATGAAGTAGAGCTGGTTTAACTTGGGTACCTGCTTGCTTTCTGTTTGGAGCTGCAGCAGTGGCCTTTTGTGAAAGTTTTCACAATGCTTGCGTTAGGAATTTACGAATTGAAGCTGCAGCTGCTCCCCTTTATATCTCTGTTCTCTGTTTCAGAATAGAATGGCGTGGTACTGTTCTAGAGAGATCAGTTTTGTCTCTGCTACGTGTGATTTCATTTGAACTGCTGAGCTATGGAAGTGTATCTTGGCAAGAAACCCTTTTTGGTTAAGTTGGTGTGGAGAAGGAGATTGAGGTCATATTAAACCCATAGGGTTAAATGCCAGCACTTGATAATTTGGTTTGAAAAACTAGTAAGTAGGATAGGAAGAGAGAGAATATGAACTTAAAGCACCCAGCACAGAACTATTGTAGAAATCTGTTTCTGTGTACACTAGAGTAAAAAATAGCTTGGTAATACTAGATATCAAAGGGGCTTTTGCATGGCAGTGAAATTTTGGAGAAATTGTGACAACTTAGTGTTCAAACCAATAAATTGTGGCTGTCGGGTGGTAAGTGATGCAGAGGAGAAAATGCCTGCACAACTCCAAAGGGGGAAGTTTAGTTTGGTGTTAATAAATCGGTGGATTTCTAAAAATTCAGTGCCTAGCTGGTCTTCAAAGGTTAAGTTCTAGTTTAAATAAAATTGCATTTAAAGTGCTATACTTTACTATGTATCACCCTGTTTGTGGGAATTTATGTTGGTTACAGGTGTTTTATAAGATAGATATGTAAAGTTAAATCGCCATATTGCAGCAAACTTTTGAGGTATAGAATAGTATTTTGTTAACAATAATTCTACTTTTGTTAATTATTCCTGAATTCTGCCACTCTCTTGGCAGAACGTACGTTTGAAGTATGCTGAGTTTTAAAAATTTTAGAGATCTAGTTGTGTTTGAGTTTGGTGAGGGAACGTGTATCTTGTTATTGCCAGTAATCTATTAAAGCTTGGGGTATTTCGCTTTTGAGCTTTAAGCTTGCTTTTATATGGCAATTAAGATGAGACACATTTAATTCTCTGCAAGTAAACTGTAAGTAATTATTAAACACTTTAGAACTTTAACACAAATATTATGCAGTGTCTTGTGGCTGACAGATATTGGGAGGACTAACGAACCAGAAATAGTAACGCACTGTTTTGAGAACAGGAGTATGTCTAGGTTTGTAGAAAAATTCAGTGATTTTTGTTAGAACAACTGATTAATTGGGAAAAGCAGGTAGCAGAATGTGATGTCATCAAAATACAAGGAAAGGTTTGTGTGATGGAAAGCTAGCCTGTTTTTCCCAGCTGAATAAGTTGAATTCATTATAGCCTGCTTGCTGAGTGACTGTTCATTTGGGAAATGTTAGCAACTCCATCCATGGATGGATGGGTGAATAAATTGGTGTAACAAAGTTGAGAGAGCTTTGAGTTGAGAGACTTTCAGGATAGGATACAGACCTAGGAAAAATCTGGGGAATATTTTTGGAAGTTCTCAGTCCCTGTTAGCTCCTGTTGGGAATGTGATGGGAGCTGGTGTGTGTTTAGTGCTTTTGAAAACTTGATTCAAATTTTGTTTTTTGGAATGCTGCATGCACAATGACCATGCATCATTCCACTTGTATGCTATGCCTGTTAGAAATTTATTCCACATACTGGATCTGTCTGAATACTAAAACACTTTTTTCCTGCTTCGTTTTACTTATATTTTTCAGAGCAGTTGGCATTTATTAGGGGTTTTGCCAAAGACAGAGGCAGTCACTGAAGTTAAATTCTTCTTCTGAGAAGTGGCTGCTTGTGGCAGCTGTGGCTGCAGACGTGAGGATTCCTTTTGTAGCTATCCATGCTCTACAAGGAATAATTTAACTTTGTTGTCACGTTTGGGCACTTCATAGTCACACAGTTCTCAGCTAAATTCTGTGAAGTGTATACATTTGGAAGTCAGTTTGAAAGAAGGCGGCTTAGTGACTAGAATGTTTTATGTTGCTGGATTCATGGCAGCACTGAATAGGGAACTTCGGCAAACTCACCTTTTGTGCATCATTCCTGCTCTTTTGATCCATTTGATCAGAAACGTGATATGATAGGTCATGAACTTCCATGGGTAGCAAGGCAGTTATCAGTTGTCTTCAGGCACATCTGTTCTTCAGATAGAAAGGCCTGGTGTTTTTCATCATGGAAACATGTTTACTGATTTAGGTTTTTCTAATGTACATACAGAAGTAAACGTAAATGTAGTATTTCTCATTGAGAAAGTTTCTTCTTCGTTACTCTTATGTAAATGTCCTTTGGGTTTCTTCCCCAGGCCATAGCTTCTGACATTTGCAGCTACTTTAGTCTTTTCATCTGTCATAGTCTATCAATTAATAATGATGATTCAAATTGTATAAAAATAGAAGCTTGATATCAGTAATTTGATTTACATGTAGGCCTAGCCATATCTCCTTCTCTGCTTGCGTATTAAATACTTTAAGCATTTAGCTTTGTATCATACCATTTTATTGAAGAAGTTGGGTATGGTTCTTACGGTCACGTGCTGTACTTGAAGACCTGAATTTGCGTCCTAAGTACTTCATAGTCTTGGTGGCTCAGTTTGCTTTTTGTGCCTGTTTTCCAAAATTATAATTTGGAATGAAAATACTTCTATAAATTTATTTGATATTACTGAGATTTATTTTTTGTTAAAAATGCCTGATGTTTGCTATAATGAGAGCTATAAAAGCTCTGTAATTATTTTTGATGTCCTTGCAAATCTTTGAGATTTTAGACCTATCTCCTGAAACTATGTTGCTTCTGTGAAAACATTTGCATTGTTTCAGCTGAAAGTACAGTTGTTCATAACATGCAAACTGGACATGAGATACTGCTTTGCAGTAGCTATTAATCTGCTGATGAACTGATTCTTGTAGAGATTGGAAGGGATTTGTGTAGAGTGCAAACTGAATAGAATGCGTTTCAAAAATGTCTAGCAATTTAAAATGCTGCTTGGGTGTGAGTTAAGATGTTCAGAAGCTGCACGCAGTTTCTTGAAATCTTGATCCTTTTAGCCATCCATAATGCCATCAATGCAGAAGTGCTGCTTAGAGTTTCTAAAGCACAAGAAAGTAGGATAGCTGGGTAGATGAAGCACCAGTGCTTATGGATTGTAAAAGGTGTGAGGCTGCAGTTTAAGAATTTACGTACTCTGGCTGTGGTTGTGATTTGACTTGCAGAAGTGTGTTTGGCTTGCAAGCTTTACGGGATACTGTTACAATGCCTGTATTTGGGCACTTAGCTTGTCCCAATTGTGTARTGAGATTCATTATTGTAGAATCCCTTCACTGACGCTTAAGGTCAAGCATTTTGCCTTGTGTTTTGCTGTAGGGTGGGAACAAGCACAGTCAGCTTAGGAGTCTTAGCTGATGGGCAGCAACTTGTTAAGTCAGGATAACTCAATTTTGTTTGTATGTCTGTATTTTGAGGCATTTCATTTGGAATGTGTGCCTCCTAAATGATAACTCTCTTAAGAGAGTGAGGCTTTTTAATTGAGAAATTGTGATCGTGAGATAAATTTGTCATAGCAAAGAAGACAGAAGGTACTAAAAAAACCCCGCATGCATGAATGAGGGCTGGAAGTTCCAGAATTTTGTGGTTTTCCCAAAGTATGTGCATCTACCCTAAAATTGTACTAAATCAGGTTGTTGAGAGGCAACCGTCACCCTGAGTATCTTGCTATGCAAATAGGCTCTACCATGTTAGATGTTACTGTCTCAAGAACTTTCTTAGGGTATAGATACACGTCTTCTGATCTCACTGGTAACAGCAGTAGAAGTTTCTGCCTCTTTCTTCTGTCTTCACTAGAGTTCAATGCTGCGTCCATTTTCTGTGGACTTCATGGGTTCATGTGATGGCTTTAATCTGTTTGGGTCAAAATAAGCCTTTTTAGCAGAGACCAGCTACTTTGCACTTTAAGCTCACCTGCTGTTCTTTGGGAATGAAAAGCAGCAGGACTGGTTGGGATGAGGAATCATGCATTTACCCACTCAGTTCTATCATGTGCTGCTTTGAGCTGTCTTTGGGAGAAACTTGAGGCTTTTTGGCTTTATTTGAGGGATATGGTTTAACTGATCAAGTTCATTCCCACATGATTACAGTTCGCATTGCAAAAATTCCTTTTGAACTTTCATCTGAATACTGTGATGTTTGGTGTATAATGTTAAAGGTCTACCATACTCCGTTTTGGAGAGTTTCATCTTGCAGAGGAAGAACAAAGAAAGCTGGTACTGAGTGAAAGAACAGGTCTTGTTCAAGTGCAGGATTTACATCTGTTTTTATAGTGTGATATTCCAACTCGGGAGTCTTTATCTCAAAGGGCCGAAGAATACCCGAATGTGTTATGATAACCTAAGAAATTGTTCCCCAGGCACTGGTAAAATGGTTGTTATATGTTGGTAAAGTTCATAGGACTGTATAGCTGTCTGTTCGCCGTGTCTGCAATGTCATGGGCATCCACTGAGAAAGCCAACAAACGGACCAGCTTGTTATCTGTCAAGGTACTTCTGTATGATCTGAACATCTGCCTTCTGCGTGTTTGTGAGGTCAGTTGATTGTCTGCAGGCAACCGTGAATGTAACTCACTACTACTGGGACCAGGATGGTACTAATACTGCAAAGGAAAGTGAATTCATTTCCATTTTCAAAAAAAAGTTTGATTACCTCTTAACCACTCTTTAAGTAACATCTCTGTAACATATCTTTTTTTTCCTTTCTCCCTCTTTGCATTCATGAATTGGTTCTTTGGGAAAGAAATTAATTGTATGCGTTAATATCTTCTGTGTTACTGCTTTCAGCACATCATAGTGAATAAATATTATTTTATCAGCCCACTCGGCAATAATGACCATTAACCTGATTGTTAACTGCTGGGTCTCAGGTGGAATGCTGAATACAAGCTTGTTCCAAAATGGCAGAATCTGGCTCTCCTTTTTACTGTAATAAAGCTGCTTCTGTTTGCAGCACTGCGTTGCTGGGAGACTGCAGCTAATTTTTATGGCGCATGTCAGTAGTAGTGATACAAATTATACATTTCATTGAGTAGCTCTTCTCTTTGTTTGTAAACTGTCTTCTATGAGGGGAGAGAAAATTTTTTTGTTCTGGGGAGAACAGTATCCAGACCAGAGAAAATGATTGAATCTGGAACAAAAGCTCAGATTGTTCTGTTGATAACATCATTGTACTTCCAAAGTCAGTCCACGGGGGATGGTGGCCTGGCTGAATTTACACCAGTCTGACAGTCAAGTCTAATGCAGGTATTCAGGAGAATTCCAGACGAGGCATATACATCTCCTCAAACTGCTGTTTTTCTGTTTCAGATTCCATGGTGCAAAACTTCAGCATGTGGTTTGACTTTAAAGGAAAACAACAAAATAGRCTCTGAGAGATTATGAATTAGAAAACTATGTAGTTTTGGTTTTAGCAAAGATACAGTGGCAATTTTGGGGCTCTGTAGAAAATGCAGTCCTTTTTAAAATGATTGTTACACAGCTTGCATGTGGATCAGGACATGCATGCAATTACAGTGGCAAAAAGTGGGTGTAATTGGGCGTGCACCTAAATTAGAAAATATATGTGTAAGGTGGAATCTGACTAATGAGTTAAAAATCTTTTGCTTGCTGAATCTGTACTCCTTTTCTGGCTAAGAGAGATGGTAGTCCATTTCCTGATGTTCACATTCTGCTTAGGTTTTTAGCAGTGTCTTGTTTTTAATCTTGCTTGCAATGCCTCTATAAAATGGTGCGTGTGTGTGTCTGAAGCCTGCTTGCTTAAACACGCAAGTCATGTCAGCTGCAATGCGGCAGTGCTTGGTGCTAATGAGGTGAGCAGCCAGAGCACCCGTCTGCTTATGTTTTCTCGTCTCTGTGCAATTATGGCAATGGGGATTGGAAAAAGGGATTTGTATTGCATATGGCTCTGTTTTGGCCTTTCTGGAGTGTGGTTCTGTGTCCTCCTGACGACTGGGCAGCATATTTCTACTTCCATTTTGGGAGTTAGGTGGTTGCTTCACTATATTTAAGGCAAGCTCTAAAATACATCCTGGTTGGTAGAAGAAAAGAAAAYGGGGAGTACAGAGAGGGGGACACCCTCCCTTCTCCCCCCCCCCCAATTAATTCAAATGCACCTTGAAATGAAATATATTGCCTGGCAATATGTGTCTTCAGGTTGAGTAGATGCAAGTCTGTATTTGAAAAGTAACATCTTTGGATTAGAGCTAATCATGTAATTAATTTGGGCTGGATCTGAATAGTTACAGGTGGCCTTTCATAGGCACAGAAGTGCAGATGCACTGTGATTTCTCAGCTCACCTTCTTTCTCTTTTTTTTTAACCCTTAAGGTGCTGACAGCAGTGTGAGCTATGTATTTTACGCTGAAGTCAGAAAGTTTTACTTTGAACATGAGGCAAATAAAGTGAATATCAAATCCTATTTGTCTTTTCCCATCCTCAGATGCCAGACTGTCTTCATCGAGCTTGATGCCTTCCAGTCCAATCCTATTGTATTCCCATTCCTGCAGCCTGTCTTTCAGTGTTTCTTTTTCAGAGATATAGTCTGTAAAACTATAGGTCGTGATTAAGTAATACATTGGTCTTGGTGGCAAAGCTGGCTTTYGTTCTAGTTCCTGCCTTAATGTCACGGGGTGCTGCCCTGTAGCTGATCAAGTTATTTTTGAGTACTTATTTAGTATAAATCAGATTGTTGAAATTATCGGTGTTAAAAATACTGCTTTTTTTTTGCCCCCCCCCCCTTTTTTTTCTTTTTTTCTTTTTTTTTTTAAGGGTCATATCTAATCTCTGTTACTTTGGCAATATGTTGTGTAACGTGATACCACAAACAGAGGGATCAATACAGCTGGGACTGGGAAAGGTATGAACTGTATCATGTAGGCAAGAACCAGCGGTGGGAAGCAGGAACCTCCTGAGCTATTTATACTGCTGATGTGAATGTAATGTGCAGCTAGCACCCATAGAAAGGATAATGTGTCAACCTATAAAACAAGTCCTTCACCCTGGAAAGGAGCCCAAGATTGTGTACCCTAATACAGTCTGTTCTTTGCCTAGTCCTAGTTTTAAGCGGGTAAGACTGACATGTATGAAACAGCACAACTGACAAGATGCATTTTAGGGAGAGTTGCGCTGCTTTAACGCTCACTGTTGAAGTCTGGTATCTCTGTTGTGATCACATACAGTGCAGTATTTCTTTGCCTGTTTACCTTCTCCTGAAGACCTTGTAGTTGATTGGGATGCTTTTCTTTTCCTTCTTTAGGTCTCCGGGTGAATGGGGAGCTCATTACTGCTTACCCACAAGTGGTGGTTGTGCGTGTACCAACACCTTGGGTCCAGAGTGACAGCGATATCACAGTCCTTCGCCACCTAGAGAAGATGGGCTGTCGATTGATGAATCGTCCCCAAGCCATCCTCAACTGTGTCAACAAGTTCTGGACGTTTCAAGAACTTGCTGGTCATGGTGTGCCTCTTCCAGACACTTTTTCATATGGTAAGGCTTTGGGATCAAAAGGATAACATAGTTGCCTACCATAGTTTATGCTTTTGCAGTGCAAAAGATAGGAGTCAAGTTTTGGAAATCCATAGAATTAAGTAGCACGAGGCTAGTTCCACAGATAAGTGTTCAGTAACCAGAAAAGGTAACTAAAGTCATAACACTCAGATTCTGGTTTTGGCTTTGTTGATTAGCTGTGATGCTTTAGGAAGAGTACTTTAACTGTACCTCAGCCTCCCAAGCAGCTAACTTTGGCTGTTACTACTGAAACACTTTGAACTCTTTTCCAATTGCCCCAAACAACAGACAAGAACTTTGGGAGCTAAATGTCATAGGATACTATAAAGATCTAGACTTTGGTAAAACCTGAAAGTAGATTAAACTTCTATATGAATAAAAATATCTGCAAATATATTAGTTATTGTGAAAGGACAAAAAGAGTACAGGTCCTTGTGTTCAACTTTTTCACAATTATTTGGGGCTTGTTTCCCACCCGAACAGTTAATTATTAATGTTTCTTGTGCCTGCCTCTGGAGTCTGTGGTTCCTGACAGAGTGCTAGATTAGAGGAACCATTTGTCTGAGCTACCCTGATGCTATTTCTGTTTTAATTACAATATATTAAAGAATTGAAGATACCTCTCAGCCTTCCTTTCCTTCTTGGGAAATACCAGTGCTTTCCTCCCCTTTGTGTGGTTGCACCAATAGGCTTTTGTAATAGGAACTTGACAAAAACACAAACAAACTTGACAAAAACAAAAACATGGGTTTCCATCAATTACTATGAATTACTATTTCCACAATTACTGTGAAAACACATTTGAGAAGAAACATACCCTTTCTTTATAGATGTGGTTGCTCTAGCTCTTTGAGCAAGGAATAAGTTTTTAATTTTTTTGGGGGGAAGGGGAAACCATGAAGGATGGGGTAATTGCAGAACATCTCTCTCTGTTCATAACTCCCTGCCACTTCTTTTAATGCCTGCCTCTGGAATTTGACAGAAGCATAATTTTTTTTTTTTCTTTTTTTTTCTTCTTCTTAAACACAAGTATCAAGTTATCAGTGAGGGCTGGCTTTGCCAAGAAAAACAGGATGTGCTGAATGACATGTTATTCCATGACACGCATTAAAATCCATGGCAGGGTAGTGATGGCTGCTGCTGGCTTTGTGACCAGTGTCTTGGCTTGACTTCTGCGCTTTACTGCACGTGCTGTTAGAGGAGTCTCATCCCTTTGTCTGCTGACTTTCTTTTCTGTATTTCTTGTACTGTGGTCAGCCTTCTGTGAATTGAACTGAACTCAAATAACCTTGAAGTATCAACCGTAATCATGTGAATGGTCATTAAAAGCTGCTCTCTAAGGTCCTTACAGATGCAATGAGACGAAAAGGTTGAAGTACTGCTTCAGGAAATAGGGAGAATGAGATGCAGGAGACTTAAGCCTTGGAAAGGGGGGGAGGTGGAGTGACAAGATTTGGGTTGTTGCTGCTCTCTGGATTATGCCTTGTCTTTGTATTCCATGTTGCTTTCTTGGTTAGTAGTTTGGATGGAACTGTTACTGGTGTTACGTCTGTGCTATTTTCCTGCTAGACATTTGAAAAGGTGGGAGTTGATAAAGTAAAAGGGATAAACTGGAACAAGATGGTAGAATCGGGGCATTCAGATTTGGAAGATTGGATTGAGCCTTCTGGGGTTGTGATCAAGAGGCCTTTGTCAACTTGTCTCTTCCATTTCAAAGGAAGTAGGAGTTAGTATCCCACAGATTACAAACACCTTCAAAGTCTGATCATGCTCCATGACCAAGTTCCTCTTAACTGATAGTTTTTTCTGCATTATCTAAGCTGTAAGGGTGGGAGGAATGTGTGGCAATTACATCCCCAATTTGGCCACACCAGATTGGTGGCACATAATGTTGTTGGTTTTCTTTTTGCCAGGTGGTCATGAGAATTTTGCGAAAATGATTGATGAGGCGGAAGTGCTGGAGTTCCCTATGGTGGTGAAGAACACGCGGGGTCACCGAGGTGGGTGTGAGGTCAGGGGTGAGGGCAAGGAGTATTCTGAGCAGCACTCTTTAAGATTTTGTCTCATCAAGGGATGATAGTTAAGAAGGTCTTCTATTAGGTGTTGGACTTCTTTGCGGTACATCTAAATTCTACCACCCTTCGACTTCTGAATGTTGAGTAGGCTGCAACACTGGGAAGCAGTTTTAGTAGAATGTAGTCTTGCAATAGCACGGGGAATAGGGGTTCAAAATTACGGTGCTTTGGTGACTTCTGTGAGGAAAGCTTTGAACTGGAATAATGGAAGATCTGGCCTTAGGGAAGTAGAGAGAAGCCGACATTGATTTTAGGGATGTTTCTAAATAGGCATAAGAAATGAAATCTTAGTTCATTCAGTCTTAATTTGACTTTTTTTCTACTTGACTTTGTCTATAATTAGGATTCTGATTTAAATAAAATCTCATGTATTGTTTGTCAAACTGGATCTCTGTTTTTCAGAAAAACATCTCTGACAGTGCTGGTGATGATACAGCACATTTCAGATTAAATTGTTCTGTTACCAGTCTTTTGTTTTAAGTGTTGAATATGAAACAATACATCAATTTCATTTAATGTTAGATAGTGATCTACTAAAGGAAACCAGGTTCAAAATCAATTTCAGAGGTTATTTGCACAGGGGGTTGCACTGTTTTTAATTTACTTTAAAACCAATTTAATAAATACTAGAAGTAAAAAGAGACTGAAACCAAAGTTTAAGCACATAAACCAGCAGTTATCTTAAACAAAAGCATAACAAAAAGACACCACTTCTTCTTTCTTATTGTGTGTCAGTTTGTTCCCACTGTGTGCTGCTCTGGTGCATCTCTTCTGCTGGCATGAGTGTTTCTGTAGCCATGTAGTAAGTGGATCCAGGAACTGATGTTGGATGAATCTAGATGGGTTATTTTTACTTGGATTAATTCCTTACATGAATGATCATTTACTTGCACAAATATTTGTGTTGATATAATGGAAGAGTGAGAGCAAAAGGCTGGGGCAGAGGAAGATCAGACCTGCTTCTGTTGGCAGTAATACCTGTTTATATGTTTTTAAGGTGCTTGTGGAGCTATGAAGCCAAGTTGGAGTTTGACCTTTCAGCAAGCTGAATTTGACAACTGTGGAGTATTTGAGACAGTGGATTTGACTTGACACTGCCTCTTGTTAAGATATACTAAATAATTACAGAGTTTGCAGCTATTGACTTTCTTCTCCCTTTTTTAGGCAGAATTCATGTAAATCCCTGTTTACAAAGTTTTGCTTTAGAGCACTTTAATTCCAGCCATTTTAATGCAAATTTACGCACAGTACATACCCTTTCACATTAAGAGAGTTGGGGAAACTTTTTCAAATTAATTGAAGAGCAGCCATTTGCAAATTGTATTTAAAAAAACCAGGCAAACATGGTCATAGGTACTGGCTGATGAATAAAACTCATACACTTCTAGGCCCATGTTCTGTGTAGTTTGCTGCTGCAGCAACTGTGCCAATCTTATTTTTGCCAAGATGCCATACTGCTGCATAATTCCCAAGAACTAAGTAGTTCCCTTCGGAGGCATCATTCTTCCTATCCCATTTTACGAATACAGTAGGATTATTAAGTGCGGGAATAGGAGAAAGCACATGGAGGTTTTTGCTTTCTTGTCATGATTTTTAAGCCTACATTCTGATATTCTGTTTGTGATGAGAAATTCCATGTTCCTCAAGCAGTGTTCGGTGTTGTAGAGACCTTAAATCTTGATGAAGCAGAGGGTGCTCCAGTTGGGCTTTGGAGCACTTGGCGGAATTCTTCTTCGCATGTTATTTCTCCTAGTTCTGCTACTGCTGCATTTCTGTTCCCTTAGTTAAGACAGGCAGTTTATCAATTGATTTTTGTACTCTGTTAACGTTGTAGCATAATTGAGTGATGATTCTGCCACAAAAAAAATTGTGCAGCTTTATTGCAAAACATAAATCTAATATGACACATAAAAAAGTCCTTAAGAAAGGGGAAGAGGAGTTGGGAAATGTAGCTAAAGATGAAAAGGGATGCCATCCTGTGAGACTAGAAATGAGATGGAAAGTGGTAGAATCTGTTTCAGGAGTGACTTTCATCAGTATTAGTAAAATTGGAAAAGAACAAAGAAGTCTTTGGTGTGTCCTAGAAATGAAGGGGAATGAAATGACATGTTTTAGGTTGAACAAAACAAGTACTTGAGATGTTTGCTTGCAGAAAAGCTAGTGATTTATAAAGAGTTTTTTTTCAAAATTGTAGTACATTCCATTCGTTTTATATTTTGTGGAATATTTTGCTAAATTATCTTGGATACTGTGGAGTTTAGTGTTTTCCTCTGAACGTAGTTGTTCCACTGCAAAGCCTCATTCTGGAGTTCTGAGCTCTTGTAAGTATTGGGAAGAGCAGCTCTCAGCAGCTTCCCAACAGAGAAGCGGTTGGTTCTGCAGTGGCACACTAGTGACTTCAGAGTTTTTAGCTGCCTGGTGTTTAACAGTTTCATGTCATTGGTTCCTGTGTGTCAAAGCTGTAGGCTGCGGGTCCAGTCCTCTTGGATGAACAAACTGTGTTATTAATTAAATGTCTGCCACTCTTTAAGTATTTCTTCCTTTTTTTCTCTCATTAAGGACTTGTACCAAAAGGATTTGAAATTACAAGACCACCTCCTTTATCTAAAGCTGTTTTATTTTCTTTTTCTTTCCTTTTTTTTTTTTTTTTTNTTTTTTTTTTTTTTTCCTCCTCATATGGCTCCTCAACTCTGTCAGTACTTGAACACTTAGAAGCACTGAAGAAGTGGAACACTGATGTCCACAGAAGAATTTGTAAATGGGTATAAGCTACAGATGGGGCCTGTGAGAATGGGCAGCATACTGGTCAGGGGTTTTACTTTTATGCGCTGAATCATTGATGCAGCTCAAATCGGTAGCTTCTTCCAATCTTTCAATGTTGTTTTCTTCATTCAGGTAAAGCTGTGTTCCTGGCACGAGACAAGCACCATTTGGCAGACCTAAGCCATTTGATCCGTCACGATGCCCCTTACTTATTTCAAAAATATGTTAAAGAGTCCCATGGCAAGGATGTACGTGTCATCGTAGTAGGAGGCCGTGTGGTGGGCACCATGCTCCGCTGCTCAACGGATGGGAGGATGCAGAGTAACTGCTCACTTGGTAGGAAAAGCATTGTTCATAGTTTTGAATTTTTCAAATCAGTTGAAAAATCACAAACCCAACTGAAATAGGCTGCAGGTTTTATTTTGTATTAATTGTGCTTATTGTTGGGGGTTTACAGAGGAAACACAAAGAGTGAGGATTAAGTGAGATGTGTGTTGAGCAAACACAGAAGGAGAGACAATCTCTGCCTAAAGTATTAGACAGATAGGACGGATAAAAAGGAGGGGAAGGTTCTAGGAACACAATGGAGCAACTGGTAGTGGCAGTGTCGTGCTAATGCCATGTTATCATTCATTTCATCCTGTTAAGAGGAACAGAAAAAGAAGTAAGACAGAAGACAAGACTGAGGGAGGTGGAGAAGACAGCCAGTTGGCGAGAGGGTAGAAGAGAGTGTTAAGGGAGGAAATTGTTGAAGGCAATAAACAGTTGGATTGCATTGTGCCTCTGCTGTGCTGCCTTAAGTCTGTCAGGCTCCTCCCTGCAACCTTTTCCCCCAAAGACCACATCTGGGAGGAAGAGGAAGGTTTCTGCATTGATTGTAGCATACTCAGAACTGAATTTCTGCATAGCTTTGGGTGTGGGACAGGAGGTTTCTGAGGGTAGGAGGAGGAAGGAGGGTTGAGGTTGCCTGGCTGAAACTACTGAACCTGAGCAGGGATGGGATAAATGTGTTCATGTGTAGTACAGTTTTGGTTAGTCAAAAGGGCCAAAATGCCTGAGAGGTTTTAGTTACTACTTGATGCTGAGGAAATATAGCCTGAAAGATTTTTCTGCTAAATGTTTTTTGGTTTGTTGTTGTTTGGTTGTTTTTTTTKTTTGTTTGTTTTGTTTTGTTTTTAAACTTAAGTGTTGTGATAGATGAAGTCTGAGTTGGTTAATACTTAGATGATGGACTGTGAACTGGACCAGCTGAGGTTCAGACACAAATGTATCCTAATTGTTGCTTTAGAGACAGTAACCTATGATAGCAAGCTGAGAGGGACATGAGCAGATGATAATGTCTTAGCCCCTGTCCCCCTCAATTATATCTGTTAGAGCTGTAGTTGTATCAGGAACGCTTGGTTTAATTTTGCTGAAAGATTTCTTGTGATAACTTACAAATATGTATGGAAAGCCTCTACCTTAGAAGGAACAAGGGTGGTTTGTTAGGTCATCTTTTTAATATCCCRGGATCATAAAAATGTATGATATCTTTCCTGACTAAGAAGTCAGCACTTAACTGTTTTTTAAACAAGTCATAATCTTGACCTGCCTTTGGCAGGTCAGAATCTTTTTGAAATCCTGCTGTGGCTTCAAGTTCATTAGTAGTCACTGTGGAWAGGAGGTTACTTTCTGAATCATCAGCAGTATGCTTGCAGGCTTGTTTTGGAGCTTCCCAACCAAAAAGCACCAACCAGTTGAGAAAGATGTCAGTCACCTGTGACCAGACTACAGAGCAAGTTTTTTTTCACTTTTTCCAGGTGGCGTAGGGATGATGTGCTCACTGAGTGAACAAGGCAAGCAGTTGGCAGTCCAAGTGTCAAACATCCTGGGGATGGACGTGTGCGGCATTGACCTGCTGATGAAGGACGACGGTTCATTCTACGTCTGCGAGGCCAATGCAAATGTAGGTTTCATTGCCTTTGACAAGGCTTGTAATCTAGATGTAGCTGGTATCATAGCGGACTATGCCGCTTCTCTCCTTACCCCCGGTCGCTTGACGCGGCGCATGTCCTTGCTCTCTGTGGTGTCCACGGCAAGCGAGACTAGCGAGCCAGAGCTGGGCCCTCCAGCTAGTGCCGCTGTCGACAATATGAGTGCTAGCTCCAGCTCTGTCGACAGCGACCCTGAGACCACGGAGAGAGAGTTGCTCACCAAGCTCCCGGGGGCTCTATTCAACATGAACCAGCTATTAGCCAATGAGATCAAACTTCTTGTGGAGTGATGCCACATGTAAATAGATGACCAACAGAACTCTCTCTTGTAAATTTTTTTTTTAAACCAACTTGCAATGCTGTTTATCAGAGAAGCTCAGAGGAATGAGGAAGGGGGGGGTGTCAATCAAGAGAGCAAGAGTAAAAGGCATGCATGCTATGATTGCTGCCCCTACTTTTTTGCAGAACATAAAATTGTGTTCATTCTTCAGCATCGGTTTTCTAAGGAAGATGCTCAGTTCACAACCTAAGCGGGAATTTTATTTGGATGCTGCTTTGGTCCCCAGACATATTGCAGTTCATGTGTGTTCACAGGCAAGCATTGAAGCATGATTCAGACTTGAAGATTTTCAGAAAGCTGTCTGGCAGCTCTCTAGAAACTTCTGTGAATTACTGCACCAGTTAAGTCTCTTCTACCTCCGTGAGGCTTGATCCTGTAAATTGCCGAGTGCCTCAAATTCTCAGTATGAGTTGAAGGTGTTATATACCAGGTATTTCAAAGTTCCTGGACAGCTACTGTTCCTACTCTTGTAGATGGGAGCTGTTACAGCTGTAAGCTGTAAGATCCTTTTAAAGTCATCACTTTCTGACCTTGCAGCATATGGCCTTTCAAATGATGAGGCTGAGAGAAGTGTCAGTTGACTTAACATGAGCTTTCTGTACAAATCTGTAATTTGTGCCATCTTGGTATTAATTGGCAGCTTTGTGTCTATATTTCTTTATAAAGCTTTTGAAGGAGGATTTTAGTACTTCTGTTTTTCTCATTTCAAATCCTGATTTTCAAAGGTATGTAGGGGAATTGGTCATACTCTATTTGTGGCAGAAGTGGTACGTTTTAACTATTTTTTGCATGATTGGAGGAGATAAACAGCACTGTAATGTTTGGTATACAAAATAATGTTTAATCCAATGTGGAAAAGAATTACAATAGTTTAAAGCAAACGTGCATCGACTTGTATTTGTTAGTGTTTTAGTCTTTTTGAGAGAGATCTGCAATGTTAATGTTCCTTTTTCTTTAATACATGCTAGTCCAACACTCCCTTCTCTATGCCTGCATCTTTAACAGTGGCCAAAGTGAAAACACTGCAGACTATTTGTTAAGAAAACACTGAGTTAAAGCCTGTACATTGGTGGGGTGGGTGGTTTTTTTTGTTTTTATTTTTTGCTTCTTTTTGGGGGGAAACGTGGTAAGGTGTGGAGGAGGGAAAAGTTGGTTAAAAGTGATTAGGCATCTAGAGGTACTTTAGAATAAAGCTGCAGTTCATACAATACTTACCAGGCTTACTTTTTCCCCGCTGAACATAAAAGCTGATGTTGGCAGAAATCCAAAGAGTGTAACTGGGGAGAAGTACTCAATTCTTAGCTTTGGGAAACATGCAGCAGATTTTAAAAAGAAAAATTGGAAAAAAG
>JAYKAV010003163.1:220731-380723 GCA_035582835.1 Phoebastria nigripes
AAAAAAAAAAAAAAAGGAAAGGCGGGGGGGGAAGAGAGCTCAGCCAGAATTAAAAAAAATAAATAACCTAGGTCCACAAACTATTAACAAATTGATCCTGGACCCTTGCGTGTGTGTGGTGTGAGTGCACACACTTGTGTGTGTTTGTGTGTGCGCGTTTGCTTTGCTTTATTTCTTTTTGGGTTTTGGCTGTTTAGCTCCTAATTTTTTTCYATTTTCCTTAGTCCTTCTGGCTGTGCATTTTCTCATTAGCCTTGAGCTGTTTTGGAAAACAGATAACCAGAACAGATACCGAGTCCAGTTTTCACTCCCTATCTTCCCCCTCCTTTTCCTCTTCCTTCTCCTTCTCCCTCTTCATTCCTTTCTCATTCTCTGGGTTCGTAAAGCCCTGGAACTATAGAGATATATATATATATATATAAAGATAAGCCTCTTTTTTAAAAACAAAAAGTAAAACGTTTACAATTCAAAAATAATCTTGTGAAAATAGGGTTTGTTTGGAGGGGGGTTGTGTGTGTGCAATGCTGCTGTTTTCTGGATACTTTAATGGAGCATGTCCCGTGTACCCTCTGAGGCTCTGCACTGCCCACCTCTGTGGCCCTTCCTCACCTCTCTGCTGCTCTGCTGTTTTATCTTCACTTGGACCTTAAACACAACTCACGGACACTATGCAGAGAGTCTTCAAGAGGCAATAAACAGAACAGTATTAACCTGCTTTATGGAGGTTTGATCATGCTTCTTTGTACAGTTTGGTTTTTTTTATTTTAAAAGGAATGTAATAAAATGGCTTTTTTTTGTAGAATTAAATATTATTATTAAAATCAAGTGAAAGGTTGACTGTTGGTGTTAAGCAGGAGAGTGGACCAGCTGGTCCAGCAACAAAAGGAGCTTCAGCAAAGGTATTTTCAAATTTCTCTTCCTGAGCCTTCAAGCGCGCAGGTTATACCTGAAGAACATAAAGGTCCTTAACTTCCATGAAGAGTTGCGGAACCACAGAACATGAAAGAAACCTAATTTTCTAGTCACTGAGCAGTAAACTATCTCTTCCAGAGGCTTTTCTCCCCTTGCTTGTGTATCTAAGGGGAATTTGRGTGGTGGTGGGTTTGTTTTGTTTTGTTTTTTTCTTTTTACTGGTAGGTGCCTGCACTCCTTGGGAGGCTGATAGGGTCAATCCTTCCCTTTTCAGCTGTGGCACGCATTGGGCACATGTGGAATAACAGCAGGGAGTAAACATGTGCTAGTTGGTATAGTGGGACCTCTATATTTCTATCACAGGAAACATCTTTTAGAGGAAAGAGCTGGTAACGGAACATTCTGGACTGTTTTTTGAGTCTCCATAGTATTTTGTGGCTCACAGGAGCTTTACATTTCTGTCACCCTTTCCAAATGTCCAGGTTACACCTCACAGTAGTAAAATTTGTGAAGTAAACATAAGATTTTTTGAAAGACAAACAGTGGATTGAGAGATTTACAGTTTGGCTCCCTTGGGATAAGATGCCTCTGTGTGGTTGCTGCTTCCATTCCTAGTTTGGAGATAAGTCTATGCATAGTGGTCAGGGAGGGAGACAGGATTTGAAACATCATGTACATTTGTTTGGACATTGGGTATTGATACTGCATGAAAACCCTGCTTGAGGGTTCGTTGGTTCAAATGGGCACACTTGTCTCATGTATTTACTCCCTACTTATCTATTGCTTCTGAAATAGTGGAATGTATAGAATGGGCTGGGGGTGTGAGGAGGGTGTCTTGTTTTTACTTAAAGGAAAAAACCACCAACAAATCTAGCCTGTGGTAACCAGGCAGTGTTTCCCATTGAAGGTGAACTTTACAGATGTCAGCTTTATACACTGTATTTCCTTCAGTTCCATATGCTGAAAAACACATGCTAAACTTTCATACAGTTGCACTAACACTACTTCCGTATGTGGGTTTGGAAGCATGTGCTGAAAAAATGGTCAATGTAGTGCTGGATTACAATAGTGCTAATACAACTGATGGTGGTACAACTATTTTTGTATATTTTAATGTTTGAAAGAGCCAGTTAGAAACTCTCGTTTGCAAGAATAAGTTTCTTAAACTACATCTGATGAAATTTTGTTCTTTGTAACACTGGAGATTTTCTTCTGTTCAACTTGCCATGTTTATAATGGATGTCTTGCTATGTCAATGTACGGATTGTATCTTAAGCCTTGTATTTAATGCTTTAATGTGTTTTATAAAATCTTTTCTTGGAATGTTACAACACCTTCTCCGTAACACAATGTCAATGCTTGATGCATATGTGGACTGTTAACTTTTTTGTTCTGAGCTGATGGTCACTCTTGGAGCATTTTCTCCCATTTCGTGTGCTATCTTTCCTGTGTGATACTTACTCAGGAAATAACCTCTGGAACATCTGTGTATGTCAGACGCAAAGGAGATACTTCTTCAGATGTTATACTGGACTTCAAAATCCAACAAATGAAACCAGTGACGTTTGCTAARTCTTTTCTCCCCCTTATTGCAAAAATCTGTCAGTTAAATACATAAGGGCTTAGACTTTGAAAACAAATCGCATGTACAGTATCTTTCTCATGGCTCACTCTTTTTGAGAAGGTTTATGGGCTTTATGGCTGGTGTGAGACACACGACCCACTCCTGTTCTCTCTATGGAATAGTAGGTGCTCGGACAGGTAACTTCTGTTGCTACTGTCTTCTTCCATTTTTAATTTTTTCACTGTTCTAGGACTTGTTTTAAACTGAACRCTGCAGGATTTATAACCAGATGTTTGCTGCCTTTTCCTTTGTTTTATTTCTTTAAGTCTTTCTTAACCTTTGAGGGTGACTTTTGGAGCATTCTGATGGTGGATCTTGGCCTGCTGTTGGAAGTCTCCAAGACACTCATATTCCAGTTTGAGTTGAAAAGTTTTTGTTTTGTTTATTTGTTTAAACCGATGACACAAATTAGATGCGCGGACTTCGGGTGGAATTTGTTGTTGCTCTATTTTGTGTGACTTATTCTCCCTTTTTTTACAGAAATGTGTTCTAACAGTTCACACTTTGTTACTGTTCTTTGCAAAACTTTTCAGGAGCCAAAAAAGTCAAACAATCCAGAGAAAAACTTCCCTTCTCCCCTTTCTGATGGCAAGAGTGAGAACTTATGAAAAGTCCTTGAGAATGTTCCTTCCTAAACTTTTCCCCCCAGTAATGCAAGCTGGTAAAATGGTAAACGCAGCAGTTTGGTGACATCCAAAACCGACCTGTTGTCAGGTAAATTGACTCTTTTCTGCTCTTACTGTAACCTTCATAAGTTTGCTAACTTGTCTGCCTTCCTTTCTTCCCATCAGTTCATTTTGGTGAAACTTCTTGAATGATTTGTTTAACAGTGATATTTAGAGAAAGTCCTACTTTTCTTCTTTATTTCCCCTCCTTATACATGTTGACCTTAAAGAAAAGTGTCATTGTCCTTTTGCTTTACTCAGGTGAGACAAAAGTGAGTCCCCTCATGCAAGTATGTGAGGGATAGTTTTGTAATACGTTAATTCCACCTCCTCTTTATCACTCAAGGTAGTTTGCCTTCAAGTGTACTATTTTAGCTTAGGTTTTTGAAAGATATGGTGCTTTCCATTTGCCAAGTGAACATAAAATATAACTGCATCAATTAGGAGTTGATAGGTATGAAAAACTAGTACTAAGAATGTTAAATTAAATCTATTAAAATTCAATAGAGCAGGATCCTGTAAAGAGGACAGGTGGGAGAATATGTGTGCTAAAGAAAAAGAATGTGGGGCTGATTATTTCTCTTTGTGGAGGATGGGGTGACGCATTTTATGTTGCCCTTACCGCTATATCTAACTACGTGTACGCTTTATCGTTCTCTGGTATCTCCCTCCCTTAATCTCAAACCACTTAAAAGTGCTGGGAACTTAATATTTTTTTACTTCGTCTAAGGAGGAGAATCTGTATTTTACTCACAGAGGTAAATATCAGACAATTGGAATACCATTCAAAGTGGAGAACATGAGCCTTCAGACAGGCTTCCGAGTTTCCTGATGCAGTATTTTATTTCCCATGACATCTGTAAAGAATTAGCACTTGTTTCAGACTTTTTTCTGGGTACATTAATAACTCTTCTATATCATCATAAAATAGTCTACTTTTCATATTCTCAATTTATATTTTCCTGAAACACAGCAAATTTATCAGCAATACCATAAATTGCAGCTTCAAATTAAGTGGGAGAGAATAATTTTAGAGCCAAATTTTGCTCTCAATTAGACTGAGATAAACCTGGAATCGCTCTGTGAAAGTCAGTGGAGTGATACCCAATTTCACTGGTATAATTGAGTGTATAATTTGCGTCTTTAATTTTACTTGCAAGATAATTTTTCAGACCTGTTATACTTATGTTTCCAATGCTTTTTCCTTTCAGACACACCCACTTCTTGCGTCTCTGCACTGGGCAGGCCTATTCCTTTATTTGTGTATATTTTTGTGCATCAGCTGCTATAGGACACGGGTGTAACACTTTCAGGCATGTGGTTGGGTGTCTTTTTGGGGGAGAGATTTGTGGGTTTGTAATAATGTCTAAAAAAATTTCTTTTACTCAAATTTGTTGAACAAATTCACGTTGGCTCTCAGTTTTGCATCTCTAACCTGATTCTATATATATTATGTGAAGATCTTCTTGAAAGAAAGACAGTACTAGTTCTTTGCAGTGTCTGCAAATGGTCTTTGATGGGGAGAGTTGATCAAAATTCACTGCATTCTGCAGAAGTTAATGTCTTAATATTTAATGTTGCTTGAAAGGTGGTTTTACAGATCATGCTCCTTCCTCTCTATGGAATGGCTTTCAAAGCCTTGTATTGATCTTGGTTGTACCCAGTGCTTTGCCTAGTGTATGGGGAAATGTTGTAGAACTTGAATAAGCCACGACATCTTAGACAAAGGATGATGATTATGTGCGTGCTGAACAAGAACTTCTTCTGTATGCCCTTCTGCTGCAACAGAGTAATAAAACTGGTAGGTGGCAGCAGCAGCAGAAGAAACTCATCTGACTGTGACCTGAGAAACCTCCACTACTGGGAGAAATGGATTGCAAAATACTAACTGAAGTAAGGGGGACAGAGGAGAGAGGCAAAGTCCCTGAACTGTCCCTTTGAATGGTGAGTCTAATTTACAGAATTCTAACCATCAAAAGACTATCTGTAGTACAGTAGACACATTGATCTATCTGATTTGGTGTTTGGTTACCTGATGTCCTGATTCTGATCTTTGATTCAACATTCCAGTTTCCCCACTGTCTCTATAAGGCACAGTATATGCCTTAAAAAATTAAACTTCATCAAAATTGCCATTTCTCTGCCCCACAGGAAGATCAGTCATAGTTATGCCATTGGTGACATGTTTGTTTTAACCTGGTTTAAAAACCAAGGAATAAATGAGGAAGATTCTGCAATCTTTTACCTATGGAATTTTATTTTATGAAGGTAAAAAGCATCCTTACTGTCAGCCAGTGGTCAACTTCATGGGCTGAAAGCCCATCTGCTTTTTTTGCTACTTACTTTTTTGCCCATGTGCTATCTAATGCTACTTTTGGGGTGATTCTCTTATGTACTTCTCGTACATATAGGTCTCTTCTTGAAATGCTCTTGAGTACTTCATCACAATCCTACTTGGTGATAACCGAAATTACATGTGTGTATACATATGTTTAACATTTCACATCAAATGTTGGTTCCTTTGGATCTAAAGCCTGGTACCCCTTTGAGTGTGAAGAACTTCTATCCTAGTATTGTCAACATGCATTCTTTTTGTGCAAGGAGCATAGTTTACAAATGCATGTAATAAGCAACCAGCTTCATGCTGTAATGACACCTTAAGAACTCAGAATTTTCACATGGTATGTGATGGTTACTTGAGATTTAGGGACAACAGCAGGGATCCACATATAACATAAATAGGTTTGGCATTAAGTCTAAATCGTATCCTTAAATCATTTTAACTGTGTCCAGAAGGGTGCAATGGTGCACACTTATTCAAATGAATCTAGATGAATTTTTCAAAATTCTGGTATGAAGTTTCCTATATATAAAAAGCCTCTTTGAGACTTGCCCCCCTGTTTCTGAATCCTGGCCTCTTTTTGATTAGTTTAACTAGTCATATCAGTAAATCCAAACTGGTACTACAGAAGATAAATTGCTTCTTAGGTTCTTAGGTACCATTCATTAGCGCATTACAATATAATGAAAAGGATTTAAGACTTTTTATTAATTGAGATGCTCAAATGTTTTTACATAACAAGAAAAATTTGTTTCTACATAATGTTAAAAGATTTTTATGTAAGGGGGAGATAAGGTACTGATACGGGAACAAAGTAAAAGTGCAAAATGTTCTCGGGCACCCAAATGCTATCAGTCCCAAACTTGGAAATATTAAGTAAAAGCTCTAAACCAGGAAAAGCCAAAAACCAGATCCATTATTCTTTTCTGTGAATCTTATGTAGATATTAATTACTATGTAATGGTGTTTATAGAGCACCATATAGATTAAATGATAGATGCCTTAGAAGAACCATGATAGTAAAGGACAGTGTTCTTTATGGAGACTTCATATATCTCGAGATTGAAAAAATGTTCAAAGCACCAACAGTTAAAATTCTTTTTGAAAGTGGGAGAAAGTGGGAAATGCGAAGTATATAATGTTTCTGACGTAATGGCTAACAGCTAGTAGTTTCAACCACTTCTTCAGTTATCTAGACCAGTGGTGTCTCAAACTTTTTGATTGCACATCCATACCAGTAAAAAACATTTTGAGCATGCACCCCAATATATGTTTATTTCTAAGTTATATACATGTACTACTATGCACATTATAAAATATACACAAAAACAGAAATTAAAAAAGGATGAGATAAAGATGAAATGAACACTATTTTAAACATTTATTTCATTGTCTTTATTAATGGTGCAAAAAATATTTTCTTCCTGCAGCCTTATGGATTGTCTTGCCATACCCCCCTGGGGAACGTGCTCTCCGCTTTGGAGAATACTGATCTAGACATCATCAAAGAATTATAGTTGCACATGTCATTAGTATGTTCCATCATAACAATAGCTCCATTTTAAGTGGAAGCGCTGATGAACGGTCTGGCATAGGGGAAGTTTGAATCTGGATCAGTTGAAAATGTGGAAAAACGTGTCCCAAGTGGATTGGGGAAAAAAAACTGTGGTCAGAATATATACCAATATGTAGAACATAGCAGTAGCTTTTGTACTTTCATAAATGTTTCTAGTTCACTTACAGCTAAGTATTAGTTGATAAATTCCAAATTCTGTTTCCTGTCGTTATCTGGGGTAGTCACACTAAAATCGGGAACAATGCTTGCGTATGGGAACTAAGCTGGATCTGAGTTTTTGATATTCAGGCAACTAAATAATCTCCAGTGCACATCAGGTACCACTTAGGACTACGGACAACTGGTGTGCTTTTCTCAGTAGCTTCTCACTTTTCATACAGCCTTTAAAAGTATTATGTGGACCACAGGCTGGAAATCCCAGAACTGAGTTACTGCAGAGTGAAAGGAGATCAAATGTGTGAAGTGAAAAATATTTTGGATGGAGATTTGAAAAGAGTTTTGTTAAATATAACAATGAGCAAAGTCTGTCTGAGATGAAGCTCATGGAGAAAGTTTTTTAAATCCAGTCAGACTGGAGATGTGAAAGAGAGAAAGTGAATTCTGGTAGTAGAGGCAAAAAAGTCTGCAGCGTATGTCAGTCTGTCAGCAGAGAGGGAGATGAGGCAGTAAAACAGCTTTTGCTGATCTTTTGAGCATTCCCAGCTTTTTGTTGTAAGGAGGAATCTCACCAGACTTTCTGTACATAATACATGCTAGGCATGCTAGCCTTTGGGGACTGGATATCAAGGAGGAGAGCTGAAAGTTGATACAGAGCTATTGATATGGAAACTAGCTGTAGCACTTGCCTACTAGAATGGATGGTCATGTGGATTAAAAATGTTACTGCACTGAGTTTAGATGACAGTAATACTTGGGAAGAATGGTGGTCATCTGGCCATGAACATGGGCTTATTTGCCCAGATATACCTGTAACCTTTTACTTCTCAGCATAGTAAGGGATAGAGGCATAGAAATGTATGTAAGCCTTTTTAATAAGCAAGGGCACCGTTATAGGTGACTTAGAGTCAACTGTCCAGGAAAGATTTTTTTGGGTGTAAAACAAGCAGGAATTTAGAGTACTCTTCCAGATTTTCCACGTTTTCACATGTGGCTGTCAATACAAAAGCGTATTTTTTTTCCCTAGTAGATGTGACATAGCAAAGCATCCTGTTCTTTGCAACTTTGATGTGGTAGAGATTTGAAGAAGGCAGAATATTTTCCATTCTTATCATAGACTTCCACGGGCAGGCAAGGGGTGGCATGTATGTGAAAGGAGGAATGGCTAGGTTCCTCATGCTGACTGAAAAGTGGATTATGGATTAGGCTGATAGAAAAGTTAACATTTACATTGTACTTAGGCAAGGCATTTTCAAGGTATTTCTGCATCCCCCTTCTGTTCCATGTAGAAGGAATACAAGTGTTACTAGAATATACAGAGTCTGCATAGTATTATGTCAGCGTATTAAGCGCTGCCAAGTGTGTGTGGGGGAAGGGCTCATAAAAGATTTATGTGAATTTCTGTGTGTCTACTAAGTCTACTTTTTTTATTTGGAGGCAATTTGCTATATGTAACTGCATATAGTACTCTGTCTTAGTGTAATAGATTTTTTTTGTTTGTTTGGAAGGAAATGTGTTTGGGGAGTTAAATATGTCATTCTGTTGTCCATTTCTATAGGAAGCAGAATGGTTAAGGGAAAGCAGTCAAAATGCATAGGAACTACACGACTAGTTATATCCAAAGTCTGGTGTCAGTCGAGTACTCATTGATGTTGCTGGGGAGAAGGCTTTTTAGCCTATCTTTTAATAAAAGGAGACAAAGAAACATCTGAGAAAGGACTTTGAAAGTGTTGCGTACATTGAATTACATCTTCTGTTGCCATTTCTTTTTGCTTTCAGAACTCTTTGATGTGCTTCTGTACATGTATCGTATTAAAAAAATATTGGCTGCTGAAATGTCTCTGGTGCGTAGGGCTGAGGTCAGGCAAACAGGGGGAATAGGCGTGGCATGCTCTCTAACTGAGAACGGTCAGCCGTGCTAATCTGGGACTTGACCAGATGAGAACAGAGAGTCTAAAGTCTGACATAGATTTTGCTGGTCTGTGTATTTTATTGCAATATATGCAGTAGTAGCAGAAGTCTTTGTCAAATAGTATCCTGTGTAGCTGTCACTAGAAAGTGCAGTTGCTTTTGATCAACAGTGAGTTTTTAAATTTCCCTTATCATGTAATGCTTTGCATTTTCCCAAGTGTAGGTACTGTATTATGTTAATCTGTGGTTTAATGTAATATGATAGATACAGTTTTCCAAATCAGGACTGAATTTTTGTCTTAGACAAATTGCAATATAATTGAGGTATTTTAATACAGGAATGGAAAAGAAATGGAGTTTTATTAGAGGTAATTGGAATTTTTTTTTCAATAAGGTAATGAGAAAAAACTAATTTATCACATTCATAAATTTTCAGGGATGTATGTTAATTTCCAGAATTTATTGGGACGATCCCTCTTGTACAAAATAGCACTTGTTGTTAGAGAGGGAGGCAAAATCCATATTGTATTAGCCAGTAACCCAGTTGTTGCTACCTCTTTGGCCAGTCATGCATTTTTTCTATGCAGATTCCCTGTTTATGGTGGAAGCAGTGATACTACTGAGCTTCCTTGATGCTTAGTTTATCTGTGTTGTAAAATACAACTGTACGCAGTGTTACGTGGACTAAACAGGAAGGTGCCATGAAGCAGAGAGAAGACTAAGCAGTAGCTGTATACACAGGTATCCTTTCAACTCTGTCTTATCAATGTAGTGGGAGGCCAGGAGTCAAGATGACTGTTTCAGTTACACCATGATGAGGAATGGGAATGTCACATTGACTGTTTGTGCAACTGTAAATACTTCATATCTGGTGTTTACAAGAAGTGTGATTTGCCCAAGGGTGCATGTGCAGTTTCTCTTCCTCACTACTACTGTGCAAAGCACTGTCTGCTAGTATTTATTATTCTCTGAATTCTGTCTGTTCAGTGGTATTGTGTATTAAGCCTGAAACTTTTATAGTATTTTGTAAGTTTCAGGAGGAAACTTGGTGTGCTTGTGTGTGTATTTTCCCATCCCTCTAACAAACACAAGGGCAACAGAAACAACTCAAATGTTAGGGTTACTCTCCCCACCCATCTTTACAGCAGTGTATGGGAGGAGTAGCGCAAATGTAATGTGATGTAGGAATGCTTGTCCATGCCCGAATGGAAATGTTTGTTTACTGGATGGCAAATACTGAAGCTTTATCAGTGAGAGAACTAGGCAGAAAGAGGCTGCAGTTTGACTTTGCTAAACTTTTATACAATTTTTCCTCCACATGAAATATTTCCACAGGAATGTAATGCTTGTGAAAGATGCTTGGATCAACAGTTGCAGAGATTGAATTCCTCTACCCACAGGAAAGGTAACAGGAACTAGATTTTACCTTTAGAACACAGCCTTCACTGCATCTCACTCCTTGACCTGGAAAGGCCTTTTCCAAGGTCAGAAGAGGAGTTTGGTACCCGTGGCTCGGTCCTTGGTGCATCTCTAATGCAGCTATCAAGGAAGCCAGATAGATGCCAGTTACAGAGATCTTTTTTTATGTCTGCTTGAATTTCTGACATTAATATTTTGGGGAAAAAGACTAACTTCTTCAATGGTTTGTTTCTCTAGGTTTTTCTACACCAGCAGGAGGTCTTCTCTTCCCTCTTACGGGGACACTTACCTCTTGATAATGCCCCCTTCACAATGAAGGGAAGAAAGGATGGACCAGCAGCAATGTGGAATGGGGTGATGTCCATACTTGGGGTTAACAGTCATAATGATCACTGTCCTACTAACATGGAAAACTGAATAAAAGAGTTGTGAATTCTAATTCATGAGAGTGTGAGGTTCTTTTTGGTATCTTCTGCATCAACTCCCCTTTCTTGAAGTGCTGGGTAACTTCAGAAATCTGTTGATCTTGCAGCTTTGATACAGCTAAGCCAGAAAAGTAAAACCTGTTGGATATTCTTCATCATATTAGCCTTTTTTCCCCCTCCAGTAATTTCATTCCTAAGAGTTCTAAAATGCTTTATATTGACATGAATAATTTTCCCGAATGCCTTGGAAACCTCAGTATCAGGCCTTTGGTTTTCAGTCATGTTATGAGTTCACCTAAGTCACTGAGAATATAAGTGTCTTGAGTTTTAAAAGGAAAATCATACTATACTGATCATGCTGTACTGATAGCTTTGGTGACTGCTAGAGGGACATAGAACTGCAACTTTGTTAACCTATCAGAGATTCTTTATTAGGTAATGTGCCTTTGGATTTTTTGAGGCCACAGTGGCAGGGCTTGTTATAGACATGGTCATGTAAATTCTTACTATATGTTGTTTCTGAAGAGAGCTAATCTTTAAAACCATAGGTTATAGATCTTGCACATATCTCTTTTGGTTTGTTGTTAGTGAAACACTGTAAAGAGTTAGACATATACTGATGCTATTTCTATAATGTGCCTACTTGAAATTTGTATTATAAAAGTGAAGCAAAAGTGGAAGCAAGATACTGAGTTGGTACATTATCGGTAAATACCTCTTATTCTTGACAAGGTAGAATGTTCGGTTTCCTTGTAATCTTTTCCTTCTGTCCTTGAAATCCTGGCTAAACCTTTCAGAGGTGATAATGCATTGTAAAGCTTGACCAAATTAAATTTTAAAACAAAGAATTGGTGAAATTGAAGTGGAAAATGGACCCAAATGTAAAACTTTTAGCTAATTGGTAATAGCAAGAGGGAGCAAAAGGAAACAAAAGGGAAATATCCCCTTGGATTTCAAATCTTGAACATCTTTTGAAGTTAGATTGCATCACACCAGGCTGAGAGCTAGCACAGTTTGGGTAAAATTAGTATAATGCACTTTGTGCAGAAAGTGCCCTTAGATTAAAAGATGAATGAAGGAATTGGTTTCAAAGTGCTCTTTAGGCCAAGAGTTTAGCAATTGTTTTATTTTTATACGCGCTTACATGACTTGTCATCTACATGGTGACTGAACCACCAATGTATTGTAGCAATGAGAAAGGCAAACAATTTAATGTTCAGATGTTTCTACAAAGGTATTCCAGTCAAAGAGGGAGAGAGAGATTTAATGCTATTGTGCAAGGTTGAGCTGAGACATCACTTCCAATGCTGTAAACAATTCTGATGACTCAGATTTGAAATGGAATTCCTCGCGCCGAGGCATGTCTTCTAGGATAATAGGTTCTCCATTCAATGTTATAACAAACAGTACAGGAACTTGTTTTCTGAAACCTGTCAAAGAGTGAGGGCTGCTACTGAAGAAGTTTCTATGTGGTGGTATGGATATTTTCATTCCTGTTTTCTGTATGCTTGTTATAGTTATTTATGTGTCGGTGGAAACTAGGAGTGTGGCTGGTACTCTGTCTGCAGCTATGCCTTTCCTCAAATAGCTGCAGTTTGTGGTTGTTGTTTTGCAAATCTGTATGTCAAACCATACCTCTGGTAGCACTCTGTTACCCCTGTAAGCAGGTAAAATGGCTGCCTCTGCAGACTTGTGGCCATTTTATCTCTTGTGGTTCAGTACTTAGGAGTATGCTGATGCATGTGCTAACGCTTCCATAAGTGCTTTTCTATAATTTTCCTTAATATTTAATGTTACAGAAGTAGAACAGCTGAGAACCTTCTAAATTCCTTCTTAGTCTCATATATTCATCTTGCTAAGCTCGTTCCAGGCCCCTATCTGTATTTCAGTTCTCTTTTATTTTCTTTGCAGATGTTCAGCAATGTTCTCCCTGTTCTACTGCGTAAAGTTCACAGATTTGCTCTTCCTGCCTTCATAGTCCAGAATGACTTTTTTTTGTTTTGTTTTTTCTTTTTCTTTCAAATGGTCCTGCCTGCTTGTCATAGGGAAAGATTTGCTGTAGTTTCTACTCTTAACCATTGGCCCTACTTGTTCTTCTCCTTATCCCAGGCACACGCAGAGTAGCTTAAGAGTATTTCTTACTTGGTGTCTATTACAGATAACCGTTCTTTGATGTTTGTGTGAATTACCCTAAAAGTGTGTTTTCCTTTTTTAGGGGGAAAAAGACAAGTTTTGTTACTATGCATTTTCTTTTGGTATTTCACAGCCCAAAATGCATTTGAAGTTAAATAGAAATTAAAAGAAGTTAATGAAAATAGAGWTGTCTAGTTTCACTGTAATGTCTCAAGTGAGTGAGAATCAGCAAATTGCAATACTGAAAAGATCAGTAGGTCCCTGGCTCTTGTACTCATTTAGCTATATTTGATGAGAGGGATTGGTCTCCTTGCAATCTCTTCATGTACCTCACTTAAAAGCTCCAATTCAAGAGCTACGGTCAAGAACGTGTTAGTAACATGTTAAGTTTTACTTTTCTTTGTCTTTCTTTTGTTCCTTTGAATTTGTCCTTTGAATATGAATACTGGGTATCAATAATTAAATAGTAATTGGATATTCATAATACAATATTTTGATATTATTGTTTGTACACTACAGTGAAAACAGAGTAATAATAGGTCTGTAGTGATAATACTAACCTGTGATGGTTAGGGAAACCTGGTGTAAACAGTTCCTTTTGCACTTCTGCATTTCCTCTTAATTGGAATTGTGCTTTTGTGCTGGCTACAGAAATGGAGTACTTGTAAAACTCCGGTTTGCTTAGAATAATGAGATCTTGGGGTGGAGTATATTTGTATTGAGGCCAAACTGGGAGAGAGATTGTAATTTTGTTTCGTATAAGATCTGGAAAACCTCTGTAACTTGGCTGGCCTGCATTCCCAGTTGTGCATGATAGAAGCAGACAGCTGTGTTTTGACCACTGTCTTTTTTGTTTTTCTGGGTCACTTTCCTTATTTTTTGCCTTATCACTTTTGTTGCTTCTCCAACCCAGCCTTTTCCTGTCTGAACAACTTGGTTTATCACTGTACATTTACCTCTAGGTGGTCTGCAAAATCTAGGTGTCACGTTGGAACTAGACATCGCATCATCTTCTCTGTGACTCTCTCATCCCATGCTGTCATCACTTCAATGTTTTTCCAGACATGCTACTTTGGAGGGCCTCCTCTGCTGAGATGTAATGTTGTTGAGAAGGGAGGGCATGCAAGGCAGCAAYGAAGTTGCCTCAAAAGCCTCAAGGGTGGAATCCATGGGAGAGAGGCTGCCGCTCTGTACTTCTTTCCCTCTCCACCATAATTTAGCTGTTGGTGCACAGGCTAGTAAGCAAAGCACAAGCTATAAGCTAAGCCCTACACTGTTTATTGGCTTATGCACTTTATCTTAGACATTGGCGTGCTTCAGTGGTTGCGATAAACAGCACTTCTCCCTGCCAGTTGGTGAGATCAGTGATTACTGTGTCAGTACTGCTGTGCTCTTTCTTGCTTTGCAAATGCCTAGTTCTGAGATTCAGGCAAGTCCCTCGGTCTCCTGCATGTTTGCCCTGATCTGCTGTGGATCTACTATCCCAGTTTATGGAAGGAAGATGTGTAATACTGGGCTCCAAAATCGTGTGAAACACACTAGGAAGAGTTTCTGTCAGAGATGGAGTTACAAGTGCTCCATATTTTTCTTCAGCTTTTTCATTAAAAATTTTTTTATATTTTTTGTGATAGTGCTTCTGAAGATTTCTAATGAAGGAAAAAGTCCTTGTTCTAGTTCTGCCCATCTTTTCCTTCCTAGAGAGAGCATACAGCAGCTGTCAGAGCTGTCTGTAGTGTTACTTACTGCTTCTTCCCTACAGCCCTTAAGGTTCAGGACAAAGAGATGCAGAAGAATATAGTGGTGAGCTTCCAAGAGAAAAGAATGGAATGTTGCTTTCTAGCATCCCTGATAGCCATCCACGTTCAGCTGCTTAGTTGTGACAGTGCTTGTCTCTGTAAGAATATGAAATTGAGAGAGGAGGATGCAGGGAAGGAAGGGGCAGGATTGTTTCCAACTGTGATAGTCACTAATGGACCAGTGGTCACATCTGTGGTGGGGGAGAGGCAGGATGTAGAGCTTGGGCTTTTGGAGAAATAAAGGAGCAACCTCCATAGTTTTCTAGTCCCTTCTTTCCAGCCTTGTGGTYGGTGCTGTGTTATAGGGAAGAATATCTCCTTAGTCTTCCCTGTAATATCACATCGCACAGCTTTCTGTGGTCCTGTTTGCAAGGTGAGACTCCGAGGGAAGAGCTCCTCCACAAAATCATTCAAAGCGTTCTCTGCAGCCTGAATCCTTTCATGGCTTGGGTTGGTGATCTTTTGTCTTAGCCCAGTCTTAGTAATAGCTCACATATTTTGAAAACAGCTGAATTGGTGAACAGGGAATGGAAATGAAAAATTGCAGCCCAGTTATGAGACTTCACTCTAGAACAAGCAAACCCTGAAATGGGAGAAGAGGCCCAGTAGAGGGAAGGAAAGAAAGAGTATTTTCAGTATGTAAGTTCCCAGATTTTGTTAGGTGGGTGTGTGTAACTTTCTGTTACAACACCCCTGGTTCTGATTTCCTCAGCTGTCACATTAAGTCAGTTTGCTTGGATGGGAGACGTTAAAGGAGTATGGCTGTGGTTAGATGCAACTGACTCTGCTTGGTGTAGTGATGACATAGTAGCAGGAGGATACGAGGGGGTCCCTAAAGATGCTTTCTTCTCTAAACTGTCTTCCTCCCATTGCTCTACTGAGAAACTGTTTTGCAGAGTGATTTGGTAGGTGGCTTTTTTGCCTTAATTTCAAAGGTTCTTAACTRTTGCAGGTTCCTTTTTTTGCAACTGAGCTAAGGTTTTGTGGCACTTCTTACAAGACTGGCCATTAGTTTCAAAAATCTGTGTGTCCGTCACCTTGCCTAAAAGGTTGTGGGGGGAACACTGAATTATATTTTTTCTTCTCAGTTTTAATGGGTTGTGGTTAATGTCCCTTTGTGCAAGACTGTTCTGCGTCATCACTCGTATGAAGCTCCTGCTGGTTTTTACACCAGCTGAGTTAGCTGTGTTTCCTTGGAAGTTTAGTTACTTACTGAGATGAAAGTGGCACTGAATGYGTGTTATTCCAGACTACAAAAAGATGAACCTATTCTGGAAGGCATACAGTCAAAGTAGATGACATGGTGGAAGGACACAGGCAAACAGCATGTCATTAATGAGTAGTCGTAACACATCTGCGATGCAGTGACAGCTACCCATTCTGCTTTAGGATCCATTGGATTGAGAGAGATGAAAAACTACCAGGATTCTGTATGTTGGCTGACTTCTATACTTTGCATGCATCCTGTTTTTCACTCTCATATGTGGTATTGCTGCCAGAGTCATACCACATTTGCAGGTAGAAACTATGGACGTCTGTTCTTGAGCACCTAATGTATTTCCTAGCCTGCATACTGACAGGAAGGGTAGTGATGACCCACCTTCTCAGGCTGAGTTGCCACAGTTTTCTTTGTCACATAGGGAGCTCCCAGTGAGCTGCATGCAGTTGAAGGTGCCAGTGACAAAAGCGAGGATGCAGTTACAGGAATTTAACATTAAGGACACTGTGCAGACTCACTTTTGCTAACCAAAACTCACAAAGTCACATCAGTGCAGTGCAGTGACACTGAGCTCTTCTGCGTGGTGGGGGCAGGAGTACAGTAAGAGTTAAGGGAATGCATTTGTGATGCTCTGTGGGAAATGATTGGAAGTGCTTAATTTCGTCAGTGCTTCCTGACTTCAGAGAAAAAAGAAGGTGCTCAAAACTTCTAGGATGAGGCTGTAGCTGACTTTGAACATGGGGGAGGGAAAGAAAAGAATGTGTTCTTAAGGCAGCCAAATTTTGCAAAATTACTTGTCATAGCCATCAACTTTTAATTAAATTTCCATCTCTTTCCCTTAGCCCAAATGACTGGTGTTTAATATCACTGCATTCAGTGTCCCTTGGAGGGGAGCACACTGTGGTGCATTGTTTTGTTTGTATAGACTTGGCAAGCAGGTCATAGTGTGTGTGTGTTTGCTTTGGTTGCCTGGAGGAGTTCACCATCTTTTAATTACATGTTTTCATAAGTGTCCTTTAACAAATGTAACCCTTAGGAGCTAGAACAGCGAGTATGAGAAGCAGGCTGGTTTGGAGGGATTTGGAAGCAGATGTTGTGAGCCCAGAGTGCTGAAGGGCTTTCAGAGAGGTGAAATTCATGCTCCTAGGCAGTCCCACTCTTGGAAGCTTTTTCTGCAATTTCTACCTTCCCCATTAGTTTTGGAAGCCCTCCCAGTGTTTTGGATACATGCTGTCTGAACACACCTCCTTAAGGCAGCAATGCTCCCCTGTCGTTCAACTTCTGATAAAACCTAGCCTAACGCTGCACTTCTCTTTTGCATAGAAAGGGTGTGGGTCATCAGTGTTCGGGACAGAGACGCATTGAACCGGTGTGTTGAGAAGTGCTCTTGGAGCTTGCCGATCATGCCAGTTCATTCTGTTTCTTTCTTCCAGAAGTGGTTTTGTCACAAGCACCTACTGCGGCAGTGGCTAGTGTTTGACTGACATCTTCCAAGGTGAAAAATGTGAATTCCAACATCCAGAWGTCACTTCTAACTGTGCTGGATTTGGACCGTATTTTGTCAAGTGCACTTTGGACCCGTTAACTTCATGGAGAGTAGGAAACACTTATAACCTTGAAAAAAATCAAGCCCAAGGTGTCCGAGTCTTATATTAACAGATACRACTCAAAGCAGAGATCACTTTTATTTATTTCTGTCAGTGTACATAGTAAATACAAGATACAAGACAACACATCCTACCACATCTCAATGGGTCTAATTTATCCCTGGGTAAATCAGTCAGTTTCAATGGATGTGATGGGTAAAAAACATCTCCAAGAGGGTGAGKTAGTTTTCTTGAGGCTGTGTTTCCCTCTGCTGGCATGTAGTTAATACTGCTGACTTTTTTTTCTCAAAACCAAGCTTCCGAAGCTACCRCTTCCTTGTAATCCCAAGAAACATTTAAACTGTCTTCAGTGACCAAATATAGCATATTAATCAAAATAAAATTAAGAAAGAAACAGCAACAGTGTTAATGAGTGAAATAAACTTCTACTGTAAACAATATCTTTGAACACAGTACATAAATACAAACTTGAAGTGCTAAGGGAAAACACACAGAGGTACTAGAAATACTTTGAGTAGAATAAAAATATTTCCTTGAAATATTAAAAAGGAACAATTAGAGTGGAACTATCAACAGAAGTAGAGCTGATGTAGTTAATTGTGTTCTTCAAGTGTCAAGAAGTAGTATCTGGAGTTTTTCTTCTAGATTATGTAAAGACAGTGTTTTAGGGTACAAGCAGTTATAGCCTAAGCCTACAACTAGGAAAATTTGAACTGGACGTGGGAAGAAATTGGTCACCATGAGAGTGATACAACACTGCAACAGGTGTCTGAAGAGGCTGTGGAATCTCCTTGTCTGGACACTGTCCAAATTTGGCTAGACAGGGACTGGAGTGACCCAATCTGGATGTAAAGTTGGCTCTGCTTGGAGCAGAACATTGGACTAGAATGACTTGCTGATTTTTCTGGGTGTGAAAACTTTGCTACCTTTTTTTTGGGTGGGGGGGGGGAGGGGGAGGGGAGGGAGGAGTTAGACTGAAGAGGTGAAATGACAATTTTCAGTCTCCTATTTTTATTCATCTAGGATAATTACTAGTACTTTGGTAACCCTCAAACTAACAATATTTTTGAAAATTCATACTGCTGTCTGACATGATTAGCTAAGTTACATGGAAATTTATAAAATCCATCTGAACACTTGTTGCACTGCATGTTAAGATTGGAGAAAACCTGTGAAGTTACAAGTAGCACTGTTTTAAAATCCATTTTACTAGTTTCCATTTGTAAAACTGCTATAGATGTTAAAAAAAAAAAAAAAAAAAAAAAAAAAAATTGAAATTAGGGCCTTGGGTCATTTAGAAACCGAGATGTATAGATTTGCAAGTGAGTAATAGTACTGATTTCCTGAAACTGAAATGCAATTTGTGCACGTGTATATGTTGACATGAGTAGAAGCTAAAACTGTACTTCAGATCTTCCTTACAGTAGCAATAGTTAATAACCATGATGCCCCCATAGAAAATTCTTAGATTATATAGTCTGRATAGGCCACATAAAATCTTTTTTCAAGTTGCTCATAAGGAGTTTTAAAATGTATTTTTCCATACCTTGCTTTTATTATTTAGATTTTCCTGCCTATAGTAGCAATATTTCTTAGCGCTGCTTTGCATATGCAAATTTAAAAGCTGTTGCTTTTCTTCACATGATTGTACTGTACTCAGGAAATTTGTAACTGCAAAAATCTGTACAAAGCCCTTTCAAAGCTTTTTGGAATACCATAGCAGTTTTAAGTACGGTCCAGGTTTAAGCCCTTACAGCTTCCATGCTAGAAGATGTATTCAATGCGCGTGTATGACTTAGATGAAATTGTAGAGTCTAGATCTAGCAGAGGCTCCTCAAGAGTTATACCTAATGTCTGAGATGTTCAGGGGGGTGAAGTGAAAGGGACGAAAGCTGATACTTGTCATCTAAAGTTCTGTTATAAACAACATGCTGTGTTGAGCATCTTGGTATCTGTCGTAATAGGACTAGAGCATAAGATTTCCAGACAGTCCTTTGTGTGGCCCAGCAACACTAAACTCAGCAGCAAGTGTGGTAGCCAYGGCGTCTCATTCCAAAATTGCCTGATGGCGGAGGAAGAAAAAATGGTGTTGCTCCCTTTCAAGGTGCTGAGAACATTTATCTCTATTTCTTACTCTTACAGGGCCTATACCATGAAGGTATAGGCAAGTGGGGTGGGGAAGACTTGTGAAAGTCAAGCCCTCTTTGGTGTAACAAATCTTTGATTTATTGCTGCACGCTTGCTAATTATCTCCATGGAGATCCGCTCTTTGGGTTGATTGCTCATGGGAGATTCCTTTTCCCTTTTTCATCAGAGAGTGTTCTCCGAGCCATCTATTGCTAGTTGAGATAATGGCAAAAACAGCCATAGAAGGTATTCTGAATTAAGAACAAGGAGGTGGTATCAGAAATGGTACATACTCCTTGGACAACCCAGGTCCTTGAATGAGCAATCTCTATATGAATTTTCTTGTCACTTGCACTCTAGGGAGAAGAGACTGTAGAGACAGTCCCTTCAAGACCTTGGGGTCTTGGATTTCAGAATCATAAGGACTCTTCCTTCTGTCTCAGCCATCCAGAAGATTTCAGATAATAGGACTTGCAAGCTGATGCAGGTTCGTCAGAAATGAAAACAGTCCTTTGGGATATCTAGCAGCTTGCATATTTGTGACAGTTTGCTTGGTCATACTTCAGACAGTTTTAGATGTCAGTGAATTCAGAATATTAACAGTAACAGTCTGCTGGTAAGAATCTGAAATTCTTTCTTACCCTTTCTGTAGTGGAAAGAACAGAAAAATGTTTACCTACAAAGAGCACTAGAGCCTACTAATCCCCCAGTCATTTTCTGATACGTGGAGTATGATCAAAAATAAATTTCAGACTTCACATAGGTGTTTGGGGACTGAAAGCTGTTATGCCTGTTGTGTGAATCTTTCACGGGATTTGGAAAAGAAACATTTTGTGTCAGAGCCTGGACTACCTAACAGCCTTAAGCAAGCAAGGGGAATGAAACCATTTATGTTAGGAAGCTAACGTGTCTTGAGAACAGAACATCATAAATCAAGTAAATTCACTGGCTATGCATCTCTGCAGGGAGAGCAAGCAATTGGCAGACCATCTGAGCAAGAGATCCTGTGTTTCCCGCAAATGATCTCTGCAGGTATGTTTTGATCTTCAGCTTAAGGTTATCTAAGACCCATCCCCCTGTTGAAAAGGTTGATTCTACTAATTTCAGCAATAGTACAGCCTGAGATTAATTTAAGATGATTTTCACAGTGCATCTTAAAGCTACCTATAGTACCCCAAGTATTCCATAGGTATTTATCCCTGAGGTGGACCTCCTTGTGACCAAAGACAATGCAAACTGTCTTCCTTTGTTCTCAGGRACAGAATAGCTCAATATTGATAGCAAATACTTCGGAGGTTTCCTTAGCTGATAACACACCATATCTCAGAAGTCATGGAGTTCGGGGAAAGCAYAGAAAAGACAGTGCTCAGATAATGGTATTAATTTCAGCTTAACCCTGGTRGCTCTGGTTTTTATATTCTCTGTCCACACAATCACCAGAAGTCAGTACTGCTACCCCAGTATGTTGCAGAATTTAGAATTACTGTTCCAGCAAGGTGAATATTCCTCAGCTCATGGTGTGGAGTGTATCTGAATAACATCTATGGAAAGAGATTGCTTTACAGATAGCTAGAGAATGCTGCTGCAAAGCTTTTCTCTGCCAGAACTTACGCTGTTAAGTGGAAATATTTTTCAAAGCTGAAAAGAAGGTGTCTTAGACAATCTTCACTTTCAGTTACTCTGGTGTGTTTGTCATTGTTAGAACCTATTTTACAGTAGGAGAGACGTACATTCGACAGCAATATCTGCCTGCCACTTACCAGTACAATATGAATCCAATTTCTCAGACCAAACCTTTATTGTCTAGCCAGGAAGATTTCATCACTGTAGGACTTCAGATCTTTCAACACTTGACAAAACCATTGTTTGAACCACTATTTTCTTCTTCAGTCTATTATTTATCAATGATGGCGACTTTTTAGTGGCTATTATTTCAGCTTACAAAGACAGGATATATGCCAGTCTTTCCAGTCAAAGCACTCCATTCAGAGCCATGAAACATCATCCCACATTTATCTAAAAAAATGGTGCTAGACTTGCATGATGAACAAGACTTAGGAATGCCTTTGCTTTTAAGGTGGTTTTGTTTTGTTTTGTTTTTTCTGATGAGCCTAATCATCCTGAAATGAAGCAAAACTGTCCCATCAATGTAAATAGATATTCTAAGCCCAAAGACTCAAACAGAATGAGATCCCTTAGCAGGTTCCTTGATTATACCTTCTTTTGACAGCACAGAGAATTTGGATCAGAGGCTAACAAAATGGATTGCACGTCCAATTGGAATGGCCCATGCTATAAACAAGCTGAATCTTCCACAGCATGGCCCCCAAAGCAGTTTAAAGAGCTGCTGCAAACTTTTACCAACTAGTTGTAGGGAGGGTAGTATTCAGGTGAACTCCCAGCYCAGTCCACTGGCAAGACCAGGCTTTTAGCTCATCACCGTAAGCGGGATCTACAGAAAAAAGGTTGTTGTTGACTTCCAGGACTCGCTGATCTCCTATTTTTCAGCAAGTGAAAATCCCATGACCCATTCTCCTTCTCCTCAGCCTGTTATTTTAGCATTAGGATTCTAGAGAAGGAAGAAATTAAGTGAAGAGAGAAGGGCTTATTCTACTCCTTATTGCTTGGGAGTAGAACACAAGAGTGTGTTGGGTACATGTTACCCTTGATGCAGACGGCCGCAGAAGTCTTCCCAAGCTACTGTGTGTGGGACTCTTGTGCATCTGCAGATGCTCAAAAAGTAGTAGCTGAACATTCAGACAATTCCTTTTAGAGTGATCATTTTCCTATTCCCACTGGTTTCCAGGCTGAGAGCTCTCCCATACCCTGCCYCGTTCCCCACCTTTGAATGGTTTTTCCCTTTCTTGGCTTCTGGACATATTAAACTTCCCAATAATTTCTTTCCCTGCTTTCCCTTTAATTTCAGTCCCACTGGTTCTGGTTCTTACCCAGTTCTGTGGCCTAGTCTGGCCATTCTCAATCCCTGTTTGCAGGCTGTCCTCCAGTAATCCCCTTTGTGTGCCTCAGGGTGGTGCTTTTGACGCTTCTGCAGTGAGTCTTGACATTTGCCTTTCATGTACTATCTGTATGGTAATGTAGAGAAGTAAGTGAGCATTCAGAGCAGACAAGGCCAGCACCTTGCTCAGCACAAGCATTTGCTTCTTGCTGTTGAAGCTACATCTATCCTCACTTTTGGAGCGCTAAAAAGGAATTTGCTAAGTTGCTGTATGGGGATGGTACACATAGTGGGTTAGTCAGCACTAGCAGAGAAGCTTCAGCAAGCTGTTAAGCTCTAGCACGTTCTGATTGAGCCTGTGCAAGCTGCAGTTCCAATGTGAGTGAGTTACAAGGAAGGATCACCAGAAAATTTTGATGTTAACATTCAACATTACAGTTCCCTATCTTTATCCTTGGGAAAGCGTGCACCTTTTGGCAGAAGCTTTCAAAAAATTTGGTGCGAGGAAGATGCATGCCCTGGAAAATGTCACCCAGAACTGCTAACTGCAACTGAAAACAGCTTGTTATAGTGAGGAGAACTAGCTTTAATAAGACGTACTACAGTTTTGCTTAGAGTTACCTGGATTTGCAAGTCAGTTCTGACCTGCAGTATCCTATTTCGGGAACAGGTTTTGCATGGTCTGCATGTGTGCAAACACACCCTGTGATTATTACACATGCAGACTGAACCTCAAGTTTGCTCAGAAGCAGAAATTGCAGCCACGATTATTGGATCTCACTGGGTAATCCCTTYTGAAACAGTAACTGCTCAGCCCTTGTGTCAAGAGGGCATGTTTGCCTGTAGGGCACAACTATATTAGTCACATTCCTTCACTCCAGAAAGCAGATGTTTCTTAGGGTGCAAACAGTCCAGTGGTTCCCAGTTATCCACATTYGACTATTTGAGTGGAGCCAGCTCTGGGCAGAAGTCCCGAGTGCCAGGTATTTTGCTTAGGCTGTAGACAAGGAGAAAGAGGATTATAAAAGACCAGTAAAGACTTCTGTAGTAAAATGCTCCCTTACTTTTTATTATCTGGTGTGGTTCCCTGACTTCAAAACATCTTTTGTTCTTGTTAATGGGTTCAGCATCTCAACCTGTTATTTGTCTGCTGCTGATCTCATTTTGCTTTGAGGCAGAGAAGTGCCTCAGATTTGTCTGTCTTCCAAATCTGTTGTCTGCAATATCTGAGTATGCCTTTGTAGTAACTATGTCCTAACAAAAATGAAACTGTAAAATTATCAATAGTTCGTTTCAGGCAAAATCTTGAATGAAAGGCAGTGAACTTAGATTCTCTGAATTAAGGAAAACTACTGAAAAAATTACCTGTCCTTAGGAATATTCAGCTTTTAGACATCACCAGGGATGACGATGCCRTTTACAAATACCATGACAGTAATGATACTCTATGTTTTTTACCTATAGCTGATGGCAGGTATGTGTATACGAATGTTCTCTGAGAAGGGTCTGTGTGTCATTTTTCCTCCCCTTTTTGGGTGTCTTAGTTTGTGGAGACTAGGTGTTAAACACAAGTAGCCAATTTTTAGGTGTCAAACATTTTGCACTCTCTCCTATGGCCATAACAGTGGGTGTGAGCAGAGTTTCAGAGCAAAGACCACCTGGAGATGCTGGGGATTGAATGTGCAAGRCAAGAGGTCTGTCACTGGACCACGTATCCCTGCACATACTGGGAAAGCCCTGGGAAATTAGGACCAAGTTCCCAGAGTTTTCCTGGAACTCTTGCTTTTAAAAATGAGGTAAGTCTTCTGGGGAGGTTCTTGGATTCCCAGTTTGTCAGAAACTTTATTCCACCTTTCGCCTGTCAGGTTTGTCTACTGGCTTGGGAGTGTTGATACTCAAAATTCAAACGATGTCAAACAGCGTGCTGTGTCTTGTATTTCCTTACAGCTTCCTATAAGCCAGAAGTTGGGAAGATTATCATCTTCAAGTCATCACGTTTGGTTTGGGAGGACTTGGCTTTTGAAGTCTGTAACCAAAGCTAAGACTTCCCCAGCTGACCTGCTAACATGGGAAGCAGGTTGCAGGGACAACGTATGATGTTAGTCTGGCAATGTACAGCACTGTGAGGATGTGGCAGGGATGTGGGGGGAAGAGGACTACTACCTTAGAGAGGGCATTTATGAACCTTTCCTTGCATATCTCTGGAGTTAATTGCAATATTCCTGTAGGCCGTGTATGGGAAAATGCTTCCCTCTGGCTGCTCTGGAAGATTAAGAACAGCTCAGGCTCTAACTCGGGCATCCTCTGGAGATAGTAAATTCTGCTTAATCAGAGTGATACTCTATTGAAAGCCAGACTTACCCATTAGGAATATCCATTCACCTAATTAGACATAACATCATCTGTGTTGATAACTTTGTCCATCTCAGTGCAGCTCTAGGGAGAGGCAAGAATATGTGCCGTGTGGCGAAGGCAACAGTGATCGTGACCTGCGTGAAACCTCAGTATTGCTTTTTGGTGGCATAGCTCTAGTCTGTACATGTTTTTGCATGTATCTTTGGCAAACCAGGAGCATGTGTGGACTCTGAGGGGTTTGAAATTGATCTTGCACTGGTCTGGTTGCATTCTTCTAAGGAGATCTGRAGTGGAGGCAGAGGAGAAGGTAGGAAATACAGAAAAGGCTAAAGGTAAAACAGGTTAGAGAATGAGAAAATGAGGATGAGGGATGAATCAGGGAAAAAGATGTGCAAAGAGCAGAGTATATAGGTTACACTGTAAGCAAAACATCCTGTTTAATTGTTCTAGGTATGTGGGCTTGGGGACCTCTGTCTGTCATGAAACACATGAATTTCTTTTGAGCAGAACATACTTTGTTTTCACTCTGTTTCACCCAGTGTGTGAGAGATTAAATTGACTCAAATGTCTTTAAAAAACTTCAGGCTAGGGTCTACTTCTCAAAGAATGAAGTGGCAGTTTCTTCATGTCTTATTCTCAGATTGCACTTAGCAGAATTGCTAAGAAGTCTTATTGTTAAATAGGATTTCTGGTATTCAGCCTGCATTTGCCACCATCCCTCAGCTTTACCTACTCTACCTGTCCGGCTTCACTCTAAACATCTTTATGCTGCCTTGATCTTAATGACTTTCATATAGTTTCTAGGTTGTGATTCTGCTTCCCTTTCTTTAAATTCATGCTCTTTTTATGAAGGTAAAATCATGTCAAGGCAAATAAAAGCCAAGTGTATTGTAGATAGGCATAATCTTTATCTTCCCCTCTCTGGCCTTTCTGACTTCCTTTTATCTGTGTTCCTCACTGTCCTGCCCCACCTCAAACTGGGAATCCTCAAGCACATCTGCCAGAGGAGGTTGCATTGTTAAAATAAATTACAGTGTAGAATGTGGCTTTGTGGCAGCTCTAATGCCCTAGGTCTCTGAATGCCACATCCATGTACGCAAGTTGAAACAAAGGAGTTCATTTAAGCTGGACAGACATTCCAGGTGTTTTACAGCAGAGCCAAGGATGTTGGGAGGCACACTGGGGGAGTAGAATTGAACAGTCTGCCAGTGAAGAGGGACCACCACCATTTTCAGAGCATCAGTTTGTGTTTGGCTGAGAGGATCAGGCGGGAGTAGTTGATGAGCGAAGAGAAGGTCTTGTATAGCTGTTCGCAAGCTTTTTAAAAAAAAAAATTGTCTTCCTGCAGGTTTTCCAGTAATAAGAATGCAGAATTTTATATTGCAAAAGTACATGTGCACTAACAGCAGGCCTGTGTTTTAGTGACCTTTAGTAATCCCCACAGCAGAATGCACAGACCTCTTAAGGGCCAGCAGGGAGAGGCAGAAATTCACTTGTCTTGAGCATGGAAAAGGGATTCTTCCATTTTGGGATGCTGGTTTAGAAGTGGAGTTTCCAAGCTCCACTTGGGTACCAGATTGATCCCACACAACAGTAAATCCTGTGTACTGGATAACTAGATTATAAACTTTGTGGCCATGTGGCACAGAGTGGAACGCATACAAACATGTTCTGCAGGTTCAAGGTGCTTTTCTTTTCTTTTTGATAGAGGAAACTTTCCTAGCAGGCTTCATGCCTGATCAGGCATCGCCTGCAGTCCCACAGGTCAGGGAAACACCTAGGTATGTTTAATAGAATTGCAACTGTGTGCTCCCACTTTATCTGGATCACATGCATAATTACAAGTGATCTGGCAGTGCCCCAAGCTGACACTAATATCTATGGAACTATGGTTTTAGCTAAACTTTCCTCTATAGCAAAGCTAAACATCCTCTCAGCAAGGGAAACCTTGCATTTCTAGATCAAAAGAGGAGAGGAAGGAGAAACTTCTGGGCGTGCTATAGAAAGGGATGGAAGGAGGGAGGGTGTGGAAGATGCTAAGCTGAATGCTGGGCACTCACAAGAGTTACTGCTATCCTTTAGAAATGTGCTAAGAGCAGCAGTTCGGTGCATGTTACAAACTGCACCTACTTAACTCCTGAGTGTGTATCAGGGCCAGAAGCCAGGTGGCTGCATTGAGTCCATTTTGTGTGTGCAATGGCTCTGTGCACTTTTAGTGGAATCTGCAGCTTATATAGAGACATAACATAGCAGGGCAACCACTTTTTCCGTGTTTTTGGCAGCCCATGCAGGAAAATGGTCATTTATTGCCCAGAGGAGTAAGGTTGGCAGAGCTGACGTGTTGTACTATAGAGCTCTTCAGCAGCAGGTGTTGCCTGTGAATTGCAGGCAGGCAACTCCTGCTTCTTCACCTGGGATGAGATTTGCAGTGTGGACAGCATGTTATGTCATAAATTAGTAAGTGAGCTTAAGCATTTTTCCATATAGGGTTGTCTGCAAGAAAAAGCACAAACAGAATGTCAGAATGTGTTTTCAAACACCCAGGGAGGGGAAACAATTCTTTCAAAATGAGGGTATTGACATGGTCCTTGAAGTGAGTGTGCCCATACAACAGGTGGTGGGGACTTCCAGGTGTCTGTCAGCCTTGCAGTGGGGCTCAGAGCTTACTTGAACTCTTCCCATGGTGCTTGGGATACTTCCCAGAAATCACCCTCCCTATATGTAAGGGCAGGAAAAAGCAGAACATGCTGGTATGGGCTGATCAAAACACAGAAGTAGAGCTTATTTCTGAAAATTATGTTCCTTGGTTCATTAGCTGTGGGTAAAGTGTGTTGAAAGAGGAGCTTCCTGGTTACTAACTCTAACAACATCTAGATTTCCAAATGTTTGTGACTTGAAAACTGCAGAAGTGACAGTTTACGGTTACAGTGCTGTGGAAACATGCAAGAAGACTTAAAAAAAAAAAAAAAAAGAAATGAAATCATAGGTATAGGCATAAGGGTACGTTCAGCATGCAAAGCAAGGCACACAAACAACTTCAGTTGGAATTCTGGAGCTTCCAGGCTATTGTAACAGCTACTGTCATGCAGATGAAGCAGCAGCATGGGAATTAACCTGCATGCATCAATAAAACAGCATTTGACTTTTACTCTCTTAATCTCAGCAAGCAGTAGATCCTTCAAAATTTAAATCTGTAGATAATCTTCAGAAAAAGGTCACTCAGAGCAGTGGAGAATTGTTTCCATTGTTCTATCCCAAGTCGCTGTAAATTGTTTTGCAGTCTCCCCTTTGAACTGCGTCATTCCAGTAACTGCTTTCTTGCTAAAACTGCTAAAAGAGTTTTTCWTCCAGCTGCTGAACTAGATATTGCTTACTCTTTTCCTCCTCTCTTACCTTGCTGTCTTTGTTGAAGTGATTAGCATCTGAAAAGATTTCAGTCTGCCTCACATGTACCATGCAGGACATACCAGTTACTAACAAAAATGCAAACTGTCCCCTAAATTCACCAGGATCAAACTGACATACTTGAAAAGTTGCAGCTGTAAGTTTAGATCAAATTGATTTCCCTGTGACAATCTGATTTCCCTCAAATCAAGGTATCTGGGAAAGATCCCAGGGCATTCTGCTGTGTGTGTATTGTAACCGTGGGGCTGTATTTCCTAGGTGAGGCATGCAGTGCCTTTGAGCTCACTTGTTAAATCTTGCATAAATGAGCTAGCAAACCTGATAGCTGTGATTCTCTCTGCTACAGCAGGCTCACTGGGAATAGCAGCAACAGCATGGAAGCTGTTTGACAGAGTTTGGGCTAGTGAGTTTTAGACAGAGCTTGGTCTGCCGTGAACACCTACATGGTAAGATTCAGGAATTTTTCCTACCTTAACTACTTTACAGCTTTGGATTGATGTTGGATGAAGGGTCTGATGGCACAAGAGTAGCAAAGGCATAGGGAATACCACGTGAAAGAGGCAGGGAAGGAGGCTAGCAGGTTGGTTTGAGTGATCATGCGTTGTCTTTCAATGAGGAGACTGGAGATGGGACAGGTGCCTGGTGGGTAGAGGGAGGTGGTTGTAATGTGATAAGGGAACCAGAAAGACCAGTTGGGAGGTTTTTCCCATGGATAGTGGAGCCAAAGGGAATAAGGGAGGGAGAGGCTGGACATTTTTGCGATTTAGTATGACTTTTGGAGGGGGTGTAGCTGGGGTTTTGAAAAGCCAGTAGCAGTGTTGTGCTCTGAGAACCTTTTGATGAAACTAGTTGAGTAGCCACAATTTTTCCCTCCAATTTCACCCTCTTTCCTGTTCTTTATATAGTAGAAATAGAGGAGAGAGACAGTGAAAGCCTTCTCCTCTCATTCCACTTGCCACTGTTTTTTCTGTTCAAGGGATAGCTAGTCATTGTCATAGTGTCACAGAAGGCCAAGGACCATAGGGTGTGTAGACAGATGCCCTTTGGGGATGCTTCTTGCCTTCTCACCTGGCTCCCCAGTGCCTCTGTCTCTTTCCAGTCCTCGCTGCTCAGAGGCACAGTAGTGATGAAGGATGGTGGCACTGGCAGAAGGATGACACAGACGTGGTACCCCTGTGGAGACTTTGTTTCTGCGGCATTGTTACTGGATGACAGAGAAACAACCCTGATGTCATGGGGAGCGGCTAAGGGCTTCTTCTGGTTGAAATTCAGAGGTAACAGCAGGGCCYGTTCCCTTTGAGAGATGGGGTACTTCAAGTGCCTGTTCCTCTTACCATGTGCTGGGCACACCTCTGTAGGGCAGGTCCCCAAGCACTTGTTGCCTCAAGTCTATGCAGTTTCCTGGGCCACTTCCTCTGTGTTGCCAAATACTAATGCTGGAGTCCACAAACCCCACTGGGTCCCTTTGGCACCTGAGAAATGATGAGGCAGGTCCAAGGTTCAGGTGAGAAGCCTGTGGGATGGGGTCAATAGTGCCCATGGCCAGGCAGGGCTGTGGGAGCTGGAGACCGGTCCTGCTGTGGCATCACTGGGACAGGGGCTGATGGACCTGGGGGGCTGACATGGGGTCCTGGGCCGTGGGCAGGTGGGGGGAGCCCCGGGGGGACTGGGCAGGGACAGGCAGAGCTGTGGGTGTCTTCCAGGCCCTGACAGGCTGCTGCAGTTACATTGGTGCCATTGGTCTTCAMCTAGTGAAGAACTCAGTTAACTTCTGAATTTCCTTCTCCTTTTAAACACAGATGCTTCTCTTTGTAAAGCGTTAATGCTGTTAAACCTCTCTGTCCCAGTTTTCACATGTCTTGCCAGGACCTGTGGGGTGGTGCTGCCAGCATGACCAAGTTACAGAGAAGGTTCACGTGGGCTTTCTGCCACTGTGGAGGAGTCCTGCTGCTTACCCCCAGGGTGGAGACTGAGGGCAAGAACTGCATGCTGCTTGGTGGCCATCAGAAGACTGTTCCAGTGCTTCACCTTCCTGGTCGGGATCTCAAAGTTGAGGCTGGAGCTACTTCAGCGGTGAAGGCAAACACCGGCTTTCAGTACCAGGGTGTTATGACTGGGGCTTTGCTCCATGGGGAGGTTCTTGGTGTTGCAGAGCAGCGTGTGTTCCTTGGCCAAACGGGCTGCCAGTAGAAGAGTCCTTGTGCCAGGCCCTCTGCAGGTTGAGTGTAGAGATGCTTTAGTGCTGACTGAATTCCTATATGAAAGAGACTCTTCACAAATGTGCATGCTAGCAGGCTGCCGTATCGCCTTTTGAAAGAACAGAAGTTCTGCAGAGCAATTACAAGCAGTATCAGAAGCCTGCTGGCAGTCCTGTGTAAAGCCTTGTCATCAGCATTGTAATGAGCAGAATTACAGGATCTGGTGTCCATTCTAGAAGACTGTGACTTGGAGCTATGGGATGCTTGTTTTGATAATGGCAGCATGTACGTACAGACTCTTGCACTCTRTGTATGATTTGATGATCAGTCTACTACATGGTTGTTCCTGTTAAGGATTAATACATTATTAAGAGTTATATTAACAGCTATATTGCTGATATATTATTATTGATGGAMTTGTTCATCTTAATTCATATTAGGGCTAGTGAGGCACCCATTTAGGACCTTTTTCTGAGGTGGCAGCCAAAATTCCCTTCTGCATGTAGGCTCAACTATATGCCCATGGACCCTTCCTTCTGTCCTACAAAGAATTCGTTAATGCAAATTCTAGACAATGAGAAGTAGTGGATTACAGTAGTGGAAAGCGAGTACCTAATCTTACATGTATGAAAAGAAATGAAGTGTGATTGCAAAGCACCCGTCAAAATAAGGTTGGGTAACAGCAGTGCTTGGCAGAAGTTCAGAACACAGCTCTCTGCTGTGCCAGTCACTGGTGAAAGAGGCTGATCTCATATCTTGTGCTTGTTTATCCTCTGATCTCCCAATCAGTAACACACCCTGAAGTGTCAGGGACTGTGGCATTTGCTGACAGGGTGGAAGGCAGCAGCTTATTTCTTGTGTCCATTACTAATGCTTAAGAATTCCCTAYGTTTATGTTCATCTGTTCCCCTTCCCCCTTGGACCGCCTGGTTTCCAGCATTATCAAGCAGGAAGAATCTGTGAAGTCAAGTGTTTCATCATTTTGACATTAAAGGAAGCATCTGGGGACTGGGAATTCTTTCCTCATTCTGTCCAGAAAATGGTCAGATCCACTTGCTTCTAGTTGCTCTGACTTGCTGAAGTCCAAACTGGGGTTCTCATTTTGTTAATAAATATTATTCAACCCATTCCAACATGGGGTACAGGTCTGGGCTCTACTGTTAACTGCTTCTTAATGCTTCCCGTGTCCTTATACTATGGATACCAATATAAATTTGCATAAATCCCACAAGTATCACGTGCAGTTGTAAGAACATCAATCTCTTCTGTGTCAACTGTGGAGCAACTTCTTTAGCGGTAAGTAGAGCAGTAAGCTCCTTTTTTCCTTTGTAAACTAGCCACTAGTCTGATTACGTGTGCGCTCAAGTGCTATGCCCAATTCTCCTGCAAGAATTTCTCAGGAGTTACCTGGGGTATTTTCCTGTACTCCCCAAGTCCATCCACCTGCAACAGGCATCAAGGAAGTTGTGACCATCTGCCTCTCTGAGGTCTTCATCCAGAACATGGTGAGCAGTACTTTTGTGCAAACTGACAAGCCTATTTACGTGCCAGGACAACAAGGTAAGCCCGAGTATGCATACAGGTAAGCTGTGGGGAGGGTTGAGGGGATGTTCCTTGTGGTGTGCAGATCCCCACTAGAACAACATAGTCTTTGATACGGGTTGCCCAGCAGGTATAATAATTACCTTGGCCCTGGATTTAGTAAAGAAATCACACTTGATTTACAGTTCACACTTCTGTTACTTAAGGCTTGTTTCTAAAACAATTGTACTAACCTACTCAACAGTTACCCTGATGCAGACCTGTTAGGTTTATAAGCACCAGTCTTAAGTGGCCTCCAGGAAACATCATCCTGGGTATCTCCACATGAAGTCCAGCAAGGACTGGTCAAGAACATTACTGAACTCGCCACGTTTGTTGCCCTGAATTCCAAATGTCATGATGCACTCTTGYGTGGTTTAGAAATGGTGGGAACTCACTTGGCAACTGTCTGTCATCTCTCAGAAGACCATCATCTTATACTCATTAGTTGTATCCAAGCTGTTCAAATAATCTTCGACTGAAAGACATCTTCCTTGTTTCATCAAATCCAGAAAACTATGCTTTTCTATTTGTAGTTGATATATCACTGGGGGGCATTTTTTGGAGGTTTTTTTTTTTGTTTGTATGTTTTTTTACACTGACTGGTGCTTCAGTAATACCTGGCTTATTCAGAATAGCTTCTCCAGTAATAAACACTCCAACTACACTGAATGCATGGCTTAATTTTAATTATTGGAAAATGATACACCCACATTCTTTCCCATGAAGGTGGAAGAATATACTTACTGAAACAAATATTTGATTAACATCTTTTTTCAAGGCCCTATGTCTTTTGTGCATTTTGTAAGACAAAACTGTTACTATTTGTTGAATCATTACCATGCTTTGAAAGATAATGTGRGGTAAAGGATACTTCAACCACTTCCTGCAAACAAATCCAGTCTCTYATCTCTTTCAGACTGTTTATAAGTTTATGTCTTAGGGACTATATGCACCTCCCTCCTTCAGCATTTCTCTTAGGCTCATATTCTCATGTTCTTTTTGTGTATTTCTTCTCAGTCTACATCCTCAGGACCCTGTTATGCCCTCAGATCATCTGAGAACTAAAGCATGATGCCTATGGGAATGCCCTGAAAGGACACCTCCAATTTTGGAGTATGGGCTGGGTAGGGGTGGAGTGGGCTGACCCTGTGCCTGAAGGTTATGCTCACAAGCATTTTGTTTGCTTTTTTCCATTGCAGTACAGTCTCAAATTGTCACTCTGAACAGTGTTTTCGTCCCTTTGAATGATGAGGTGAGGAATGTAAAGGAGAAAATGCGGGGAGGATAGTATGAGGAAATGTAAACAGGAGACTTAGACTGGGCTTACACAGGGGTGCAGCTCTCTGCTTTTGATCTTGCCATTGAGCATTTTATTCTTTAGGAACTACAGATCCAGCATTCCTGAGCAGCAGCAGGAATTCATAATCAAACCCAGGTAAAGCCTCAGGTCCTTTCTGTAGACCTACCCCTGGAGATAACCCAGCTCAGACCCCGTTCTAACCTGGAGCTGGATGACTTCAAAGGACTGCCAGCCCCTGACCTTACACTACTGCACTCCAGCTCAGCTCCTTCCTTTCGACCCAAAGAACAACTTCAGGGAATCAAGTGAGTCCCTAGAAAATAGTTTGAGATATGCACAAAAATCCATGGACTCCCTGCCAGCAAAATGAAAGAAAGCAGTTTGAGCTGACCTTCCAGATGTGGATGTCGGGTATCTTCTGCAGGCTGATGGAATCTAAACAACAGTGGCAGCAAATTTGGGGGAAATGGTCCTTAACTGGATGTTTTTAATTCTCCTGAGGTTTGTGAATGGTGAGCTGAATCCTTATGACTATGAGGGTTTGATTGCTACAGTAACTGGTCCTGAGCCCTTATGTTACCACGGAATTACAAAAAAAGGTTTCAAGGAGCTAATGAGAAATCTGTTTGTTTTGTTTTTTCTTCTAGTACTCACTGGTGGAGCTGAAGGTGAGTAACTATGATATGCGTTTGTTTGCCATTATTCCTAGTCCAAAATAGAGGATGAAAGTAGAGCTTTTTTGTGTGTCTGCAGTGGTCAGTGGCTGACCTATCCAGGCTGGCAAGCTGTCTGCTGGAAAGTAGGATTTTTTTGAATCGTGAAGTAGTAATCTACTGGAGGGTCACCCAGAGTTCTCTTTTCCTACGAAGGGACAAGGACATGAGAGAATGCACTAGACTTGAAAAGTCTCCTTCATCTCACTGGAGATGTTTTCTGCCTGTTTGGAGCTTTGTCCCAGTTTCTAGGTGGGCAAGAAAGACAAATTGCTCAGCTCTGAGGGTAGTTGTCTCCTCTCAGGCTCATCTTAAGAGTAGGTTTTCTTTTTTGAACTCGTGCATGGTTTTCTTAAGCTTTTTTCCTGCAGATCAGATCCACAGACTGAGACAAAAAGATACTGAAGGATCAAGTGACAACCTTACTAAAGGGGACTGAGAGCACACAGTCCACATGAACTCTCATCACCCATAGCACTGGCGTGGCTGTGTTCACTCTGGGTACAGCTGCCTGGAATAACAGTGAGGTTTCTCTGGAGCTGAGCTCCTGTCTTCTGTTAGCATTTGAAGGCAGGATTCCCTTTGCTGTGTCTTCTGGGTCCCATTTTATTTTTAGGAGGATCTCAAGAGTCTCTTATTCTAAATGGACCTAGTGCAGTTTTCTTTTCTGTATGCTCTGAAAAAGTTCTGGGGAGGGAAGTCCCTGGCAGTGTGGCTTCTGTGACTTGTTTATTCATAACCTCTACAGTTCCAAAGGTGTGTTTGAGACAAGCCTGTGTTTTTGTACAGGTGTATCCTTACCACTCCATAGTGACATCTGTCTTTTGTTGTCTGTGTGACCCTGACTAAACTCAGACCCAAGTCACAGATTTGTTTCTGGATGTCTTCAGTCCAGCCAAGTGATTTGGTTGCCTKCATGTGCAGAGGTACTGCTAAAGTTTTAACAGACAAGAATTGGCTCTGTGTAGTTGAAAAAGCAAGCTAGTCTTGTTGGATTCCATTCATATCTATGGGTAAATCCAGAGTCTATTTTTCAGGCTGCCAATGTTTAGAAATAAATGGCTTATTTGAAGACTTCCAGTAATGGGTACTCATGAAGTTGTTGATATCTTTGTTTCATGTGTCCCATAATGCCTCGTGCTGCATTTTCATATCGGCATGCTAGTAACCGGTGTAGCTGAATGCAAAGTGTAGGACTTTTCAGATCTTGCTGGTCTGTAACAATGGCAGTATGCTGCCTCTGAAAATGGCTAATACCACAAGCTGTGGAAGAAATGGAAAAGAAAGTGTAAGTAAATAAGGGACATCTAGGCATTAATTCCTTGGGAGCCATTTCTACCTTGGTGAAAGCAGCTGACAATTGGTGTCAGCATAAAAACAATTTGTACCTATGTGCTGCATAAAAACAATTTGTACCTATGTGCGGCATATATTTATCTGTTGGTGTATATATTATAACATATTATTTTATAACATATAACATATAATTAATATTAGATGCTAAGGGAGGAGAGATCTAATCTATTTTAGAAACATACAGTCTATGCAYTTATATCTGGGCTAGTCACTTTGTGTTCCCTGTAGAGCTAATGGTGAAAGATAAGCCACTACTGGTTGCTGTGTGTCTGACTGTATCTGGAGGGTTATCTTCAGGCTTGAGTCATCTCACCCTAGAAATGTTCTGTGAGTCTTGCTCCCCACTAATTGTAAAGGGAACCTAAAGAATTAGCTCAGATGAATATGCTTAAAGATGGCCAATATGAATCTTACTCTTAATGTCAGATTTTTATATGCTTTGGTAGTGTGGTCTAATTGCTCTGGGATCTGTATTGTATTAGAGTCTTGTAGTGCTCTGGGGTCTTTTGGGAGTAACAGATCTATGTACATCTCAGCACAGGACTGCCACTTAAACTGAAAGGCAACCTCTGCAGCATCGGAGGTGCTGTGTTATGCCTGAGCCATGCTTGTGCTACTCAGCAAAGGGCTGAAGGCATGCACATTGCACCTGAAACCATGTAGCTCTGTCTGAATAGCTGCATGCCTGCCTTTGTTTCCTTTTCAGGAGAAATTTGCAAGCAAGGATCCTGTGTATGAGCTGGGGACAATCGGTCCATACTACCAGAGCAGCTATTTGCACCTGCAGCCATAGTACAGCACCACAAAGAGTTACCTCAAAGCCAGGGGCCTGTATTGGGTGCTGGCCTGTGCCCAGGAGCGGAAGGTCTGGGTGGATTATGGTATTGACCCTGTGGACCTCTTCTTCTTTGTGAGCACCCTGTGGTTGTAGTGGGTGGAGGACCTGTGTGTGTTGGAGTGAGGCAGTGGTGGCTGAAGTCAAGATGCTGTGGGTAATGGCAAAACTGGTCTTGATTGCAGTGTCCGTGGTCTGTGCTTAGCCCAGACAGCCCTGGAAATGATCATTAGATATCATAGTATCATAGAATAGTTTGGATTGGAAGGGACCTTTAAAGATCATCTAGTCCAACCCCCCTGCCATGGGCAGGGACATCTTCAACTAGACCAGGTTGCTCAGAGCCCCATCCAACCTGACCTTGAATGTTTCCAGGGATGGGGCATCTACCACCTCTCTGAGCAACCTGTTCCAGTGTTTCACCACCCTCAGCGTAAAAAATTTCTTCCTTATATCTAGTCTAAATCTACCCTCTTTCGGTTTAAAACCATTACCCCTTGTCCTGTTGCAACAGGCCCTGCTAAAAAGTTTGTCCCCATCTTTCTTATAAGCYCCCTTTAARTAYTGAAAGGCTGCAATAAGGTCTCCCTGAAGCCTTCTCTTCTCCAGGCTGAACAACCCCAACTCTCTCAGCCTTTCTTCATAGGAGAGGTGTTCCATCCCCCTGATCATTTTTGTGGCCCTCCTCTAGACCCACTCCAACAGGTCTGTATCTTTCTTGTGCTGAGAGCCCCAGAGCTGGAATACCCCATTGGCCAGTTGGGCTAGCTGTCCTTACTATGCTCCCTCCCAGCTTCTTGTGCACCTGGCAGAGCTTGGGAAGCTGAAAAGTCCTTGACTAGTAGACTACTTAGCAGCAACTAAAAACATCAGTGTGTTATCAACATTATTCTCACACTAAATCCAAAACACAGCACTATACCAACTACTAGGAAAAAAAACCCACAACTCTATCCCAGCTGAAACCAGGACACGCAGTAATCCAGGTGAGGTCTCACCAGACCAGAGTAGAGGGGCAGAATCACCTCCCTCGACCTGCTGGCCACGCTTCTTTTGATGCAGCCCAGGATACAGCTGGTCTTCTTGGCTGCGAGTGCACATGTCCAGCTTTTCATCCACCAGTACCCCCAAGTCCTTCTCGGCAGGGCTGCTCTTGATCTCTTCATCCCCCAGCCTGTATTGATACCGGGGGTTGCCCCGACCCAGGTGCAGGACGCTGCACTTGGCCTTGTTGAACCTCATGAGGTTCACACAGGCCCACTTCTCCAGCTTGTCCAGGTCCCCCTAGACGGCATCCCATCCCTCAGGCGTGTCAACCACACCACTCAGCTTGGTGTTGTCTGCAAACGTGCTGAGGGTGCACTCAATCCCACTGTCTATGTCATTGATGAAGATGTTGAACAGTACTGGTCCCAATACGGACCCCTGAGGGACACCACTTGTCACCGATCTCCATCTGGACATTGAGCCATTGACCACTACCCTCTGGATGCGACCATCCAACCAATTCCTCACCCACCGGACAGTCTATCCGTCAAATCCATACCTCTCATGTTTAGAGAGAAGGATGTTGTGGGGGACCATGTCAAAGGCCTTACAGAGGTCCAGACAGATCTGTAGTCCTTCCCATATCCACTGATGTGGTCACTCCGTCGTAGAAGGCCACGAGGTTGGTCAGGCAGGACTTGCCCTTGGTGAAGCCATGCTGGCTGTCTCGAATGACCTCCTTGTCCTCCATGTGCCTTAGCATAGCTTCCAGGAGGATCTGTTCCATGACCTTCCCAGGCACAGAGGTGAGACTGACTGGCCTGTAGTTCCCCGGGTCTTCCTTTTTTCCCTTTTTAAAAATGGGGGTTATGTTTCCCCTTTTCCAGTCAGTGGGAACTTCACCGGACTGCCACAACTTCTCAAATACGATGGATAGTGGCTTAGCAACTCATCCACCAGTTCCCTCAGGACCCACGGATGGATCTCATCAGGTCCCATGGACTTATGTACCTTCGGGTTCCTTAGATGGTCTCGAACCTGATCTTCTCCTACAGTGGGCGGCTTTTCATTCTCCCAGTCCCTGCCTTTGCCTTCTGCAGCTTGGGCGGTGAGGCTTGAGCACTCRCCGGTGAAGACCAAGGCAAAAAAGTCATTGAGTACCTCCGCCTTCCCTGTATCGCAGGTAACCAGGTCTCCCATTCCGTTCTGGAGAGGGCCCATGTTTTCCCTAGTCTTCCTTTTATCCCTGATGTACCTGTAGAAGCTTTTCTTGTTGCCCYTGATGTCCCTGGCCAGATTTAATTCTATCAGGGCTTTAGCTTTCCTAACCTGATCCCTGGCTGCTCAGACAATTTCTCTGTATTCCTCCCAGGMYACCYSTCCTTGCTTCCACCCTCTGTAGGCTTCCTTTTTGTGTTTGAGTGTGTCCAGGAGCTCCTTGTTCATCCATGCAGGCGTCCTGGCGTTTTTGCCCAATTTCCTCTTTGTTGGGATGCATCGCTCCTGAGCTTGGAGGAGGCGGTCCTTGAATATTAACCAGCTTTCTTGGGCCCCTCTTCCCTCCAGGGCTTTGTCCCATGGCCCTCTACCAAGCAGATCCCTGAAGAGGCCAAAGTCTGCTCTCCTGAAGTCCAGGGTAGCGAGCTTGCTGCGTGCCCTCCTCCTAAGGATCTTGAACTCCACCATTTCATGGTCACTGCAGCCAAGGCTGCCCTTGAGCTTCACATTCCCCACCAGCCCCTCCTTGTTGGTGAGAACAAGGTCCAGCATAGCACCTCTTCTCCTTGGCTCAAATTGGCTCATATAGTCAATTGTTCTCCTGTTTCACAGCATCCCTCCACCCCTTCCCACTGTTGGTTCCCCTTTTCTTCCAGGCATAGTAACTAGCTGTGACCTTTGAACTTATTTTTTAAATATCCCAGGTGCTTTTCTCTGCTGCTTCACTTCTTGCTGTCTGATCTTACTGTATCTTTCCTGACAGTAGTAGAGTAGGAAGGGGTGGGGAAGAGTTTCAGAGAGGGGAGTTTTCAGCTGAACATGTGCTGTGCTGCTTTTCCAGGTGGTGGGAATGACAGGCTTGTTGTGGATGGTCAGAAACTCGGTGACCTCAAGAAGGATGTTGGAAGTACGGAAAGTCGCTTCCGAAGTAAAGGAGGCTGCGCCCTGTTGAATGCAGGGACACCTCAAAATTATAGGGGGTAACTGAGGAAGGCATGTCTCGGTGGGCTGGGGAAGGACTCTGTCTCTAGGAGGGAGTAGTGTTAGATCTGGTTGATTAGACTCTCACTTCCTCCTCTTTTTTCCTAGGTCTGAGGGACTCTCCATCCCTCTTGCCTTCTCTTCCCACTCTGCTCCCAGCCCCTCACTGGGTGGCTCCCTGGTGGAGGCCTTGTTGCTGACAGCAGAATTCAAGGTTTCCCTGTACTTCAGTAATCAGGTGAGGCTTACACTGAAGCAGACTGGGGGAATAAGAGAGCTGCAGAAAGGGGAGGAAAGAATGAGACAGACATTACCTTGCTTGCATTGCACAGAGAGCTCTGCTGAAGCAGTGGAAGAACTACAGCCAGGCCACTACCTGTCCTCTGGCTGGTTCCTCTTTCCAATGCCTTCTTTTTGTGTCCCTGTTTGCTCCCAGGCCACTTTCTCCCTGTTGGAGCCTGCTGCTGTAGGTCACGTTAGGGTTTCACAACAGCAAGATCTGCCAGGGGCAACAGTGATTCTCCAGCTGCGGGCAGCACCCAGCTGGCTGCGTGCTGTGCCTGCTGTGGACCAGAGTGAGCTGCTCCTGAGGCCAGAGGATGAGCTCTGCAACAGCAGCCTTGAGCGGCTTGCTGCAACAGGCAGTGGGGCAGCGGGAGAGGGAGGAAAGACAGAAAAACTGTGTTGAGTTGTAGAAGGAACTGAGCTGATGAATGGGCAGCAGCTCCCTGTGCTGGGAAAAGAGCTGGGGTCAGAACTGCAACGTTTCTGAGATCAACTGATGCAAATTGAAGTGCTATAAATTATTTTATATGTCTCCCACAGCATTCTCCTAGAGAAGCTGGTGGCTCATGGCTTAGACAGGCGTACTCTTCGCTGGGTAAAAAACTGGCTGGTTGGCTGGGCCCAGAGAGTTGTGATGAATGGAGTTAAATCCAGTTGGTGGCCGGTCACGAGTGGTGTTCCCCAGGGCTCAGTTTTGGGGCCGGTCTTCTTCAATATCTTTATCAATGATCTGGATGAGGGGATTGAGTGCTCCCTCAGTAAGTTTGCAGACGACACCAAGTTGGGCAGGTGTGTTGATCTGCTCGAGGGTAGGAAGGCTCTGCAGAGTGACCTGGGCAGGCTGGATCGATGGGCTGAGGCCAACTGCATGAGGTTCAACAAGGCCAAGTGCCGGGTCCTGCACTTTGGCCACAACAACCCCATGCAACGGTACAGGCTTGGGGAAGAGTGGCTGGAAAGCTGCCTGGCGGAAAAGGACCTGGGGGTGCTGGTTGACAGCTGGCTGAACGTGAGCCGACAATGTGCCCAGGCAGGTGGCCAAGAAGGCCAACAGCATCCTGGCCTGTATCAGAAATAGTGTAGGAGTAAGGAAGTGACCGTGCCCCTGTACTCGGCACTGGTGAGGCCGCACCTCGAATACTGTGTTCAGTTTTGGGCCCCTCACTACAAGAAGGACATTGAGGTGCTGGAGCATGTCCAGAGAAGGGCAACGAAGCTGGTGAAGGGTCTGGAGAACAAGTCTCATGAGGAGCGGCTGAGGGAACTGGGACTGTTTAGCCTGGAGAAGAGGAGGCTGAGGGGAGACCTTATCGCCCTCTACAACTACCTGAAAGGAGGTTGCAGTGAGGTGGGTGTTGGTCTCTTCTCCCAAGTAACTAGCCATAGGATGAGAGAAATGGCCTCAAGTTGCGCCAGGGGAGGTTTAGATTGGACCTTAGGAAACTGAAAGAGTGGTTAAACATTGGAACAGGCTGCCCAGGGAAGTGGTGGAGTCACCATCGCTGGAAGTATTTAAAAGACGTGTAGATGTGGCGCTTAGAGACATGGTTTAGTGGGCATGGTGGTGTTGGGTTGACGGTTGGACTTGATGATCTTAGAGGTCTTTTCCAACCTTAATGATTCTATGATTCTATTTACTTGAATACACTTGAACAAATAGGAAGCCTTTAGTTAAACTATTTCATCTTCTTTGGGGCTGGTAACCCGTATACACTAAGCTAATATTGTCTATATTGCCTTTTAAACCTATTTTTGCTATCCAGAAATGTGTGCTCTGTCTATGCATGTTTAATGAACCCTGTCAGGTTAATGTTTTAGAATCTTCACTTTTATCAGTTTTGCATGATGAGAATATAACAAGATAAGTATCAGGTTTTGTTTCTCAATTCATTCCAGTATAGCTTCATGGAAGCTGGAATTCAATTAATACACAGATCCCTCAGCACTTAAAATTTGTCATTAAATAAAGCTACCTTAGATGTTTTGGATTCACGGAAAGTAAGCTTGTCTAAACATATTTGACATCTACATGGATTCAATTTAAACAAAGCAAGATTTATCTCTCAAAAAATAATTAACTGATTGGTTTTGTTTGGTTTTTTTTTTTTTTTTTTTTTTTTTTTTTTTCTTTTTTTCCTTCTTCTGGTCACTGTGTTCCTCAGTGTTTCAGAAATCATAGAGCTTAACTCCTCACAACTTGTTCCTGTTTGCAGATATGGAGGCAAAAGCAATTTCCATGCTTTTGCAGTCCCCAAAGGCTCTTTCAGTTTGAATAAGCTAGTCATTACTTTGAACCAGGTGAATAAACAGAAAAAAAGGAAATATTCTGTGGAGACATGAACAGACTGCTCTTGTCAAAAACTGGCTGAACACCTTTGTAAACTGTTTTCTGGACATTCACTAATGACTTATACTTGCTCAGTAGTCTACCTTTAAAACGCTGTAGGCAACACGTAAGACTTTATTAATTTTTTACTTCAATTACTTGGCTGTATTCTAAAAGGATATTCAGAACTTGGCGTATGTCTGTTATGACTTTAAACTGACTTTTAAAAAGGCTTATTTTTAAGCCAAGCTGTTACATAAGCAGTAAAATTTAAGAAAGCTTGACTTCTTAGGGGTTTGTATCCCATTTGTCTACACCTTTCTCCTTCATTGTAACCTTCCCCGTTTAGGTATTCCCAGCTTCCTAACCCTTATAATCCCATTTTCCTGTGTTTCTGTACTTCTGGCTAGGACAAGAGGCAATGCCTGTTCTGGGTGGCCAAGAACTATTTGTTTGCTCTCTGACTAACCGGTACCCATCTACTGACTTGCTGGCCACGTAGCTGCTGTACAGCACAGATCGCTGCTGATCTTAAACAGCATGCTTTCGTCAGTGGGAGATATGAGATCTGGTCTCTCTTTATTTAGTAGTTTAAAAAATTATTTTCAGGGAAAAGGTGCAAACACTCTAGTGTTCCACAGACGTTGAAACCTTCGACAAGTCTGCTGAACTGTGATTAGATGACACTAAAATTCTACCTTTTAAAAATGGATGATCTTAATTAAAGAATGAGCCATTTGGATTTTGGAGAGTTGCAGTACATGGTGGGTTGCTGGTATTTAAAAAGGTTAAGAATGGAGAGAGAAATCTGTGGAGTGGTGGTTGGGTAGCAATCTATCATGTTTTGTCTGCAGTGTGAGCCTTTTGTTCGGTTTTCTTGGCCTTTTTGTGTGATTAGGCAGGTGTATTCTATGTATTCCTCCCAAAATGGAGGTTATCCCTGTGAAGTCAATGAGGACATTGACTGCTCTGTAGCAGGGGTAAGGTCGTTTCCAGTACCTGTCATTGATCCTCTGCCCCTGGAATGTATAAGATATCTTTCCTTGTGGTTTAATCAACCAGCTGACTTCTTCAGCTTTCTAAAGGGAGGTTCCTACAAGCTCTTCATAGAATCACAGAATGGTTTGGGTTGGAAGGAACCTTTAAAGATCATCTAGTCCAACCCCCCTGCCATGAGCAGGACATCTTCAACTAGATCAGGTTGCTCAAAGCCCCGTCCAACCTGACTTTGATCATTCCAGGGTTGGGGCATCCACAACTTCTCTGGGCAACCTGTTCCAGTGTCTCACCACCCTCATTGGAAAGATTTATTCCTTATATCCAATCTAAATCTACCCTCTTTCAGTTTAAAACTGTTGCCCCTTGTCCTGTCACTGTAGGCCCTGGTAAAAAGTCTCTCTCTGTCTTTCTTATAAGCCCCCTTTATATATTGAAAGGCCGCAATAGGGTCTCCCTGGAGGCTTCTCTTCTCCAGGCTGAACAACCCCAACTCTCTCAGCCTTTCTTCATAGGAGAGGTGTTCCATCCCCCTGATCATTTTCATGGCCCTCCTCTGGACCTGTTCCAACAGGTCCATGTCTTTCCTGTGCAGAGGACTCCAGAGCTGGACACAGTACTCCAGGTGGGGTCTCACCAGAGTAATGCAAGTGAACATAGCAGAATGGTCCTAAGGTTTGAATTTGAGCCTGTAAGTTTGCATGCTGGTTTTTGTTTTTTCTTTTTTGTTGTGTTTTTTTTTGTTTGTTTGTTTTTTGGTTTTTTTTGTTTTTGTTGTTGGCTTTTGGTTTTTTGGGGGTTTTTTTGTTTTGTTTTGGCTGTGTGTGGTTGTTTTTTTTTGGGTTTGGGTTTTTTTTTTTTTTGTTGTTGGTTTTTGGTTTTTTGGGGGTTTTTTTGTTTTGTTTTGGCTGTGTGTGGTTGTTTTTTTTTGGGTTTGGGTTTTTTTTTTTTCAGTCCTGCAGTTGCAAAAAGATCTGGGAATTGTTTGGGTTTTTTTTTCCCAAGTTAAAAAGAAATAAACAACTAACACTAACAAGGATTCAACTAGATCTTTAAAAGTTCAGCTCTCATTTTAGCATCATACTTGGACTATAGCCTTGTGCCTTATGGCTTGCTCTATGCTGCTAATACAAGGTGCTGCTGAACCAGTCAGGCTGGTTCTTGGGCCCTCTGCTGCTGGCACTGATGATGACAAATGTGACAATCATCCAGTTGTTTTTATGAGAGATATCCAGCATAGTCCTCCTTTTCAACTGTGTTGCTTCACTTGAAAGTGCCCAAAATGGAGAGAATACATTTTGTTTTGAGTAAAAAGTGACATTTTTGACTAAAATCCATGTTTTGAAATCAAACAAGTAGAAATTAGTTGCTGAAGACTGGGCTGAACAATAATTTCCTCTTACACCAACTCTTTATTTTGAGTGACTAAACCAAGATGTTACTGACATGGCTGCATTTTGTGTGTATGAGAAAATGCTGAAGGGGATGAATGACATGCATAGAAATTGATGAAGCTGAGTGGAGGCTTGCAGAAGGTGGTAAATGGGGCAACTTATGTGGCTGGACAAATGTTGAGAGGATTTGYGGTGGAAAGCAGGCAGAGATATGGGGTAAGTAGTGACATCAAGGAAGCAAACCCCATTTGCCTGAATATCAGAGCTTTGCCCTTGCCTTGTCCTTTATCTTTGATGCCCAGGTGATGGCACTGGAGAACCTGAACCACCTGGTTTTGCATACCAGACATATGCCCAGTGGCTGTGGGGTGCAGAACATGGTGTTGTTTGCCCCCATCATCTGTGTGCTGCAGTACCTGGAGAAGACAGGACAGCTGGCAGAAGAACTAAAGATTAAAGCTGTAGGATTCTTGCAGACAGGTTCATCAGATCTGTTACACCATTTCTTTASCCCCAGTACTAAGTGACCTCGTACCATTATTAGGTGGTTCCTTCTTCAGGAGTACAATACTCCACCTAGCTCAGCCCTGTAACACTTTGGTGTAACATGTCCTCAGAGTGGGTACAGAGACAGAAATTTTAGAACTACCTTTAGTGTCCTTGAAGTCTTCCTGGTATTTAGCAGATAAGCCCCTTGATAGCTATCACACCTTCCTTCAAACTGTCATCTCTGCTTGAGWCTGGGTGCTGGATGGAATAGCTGGTGTCTCTGCTGTAGGGAGCAAATATTTTCACCTTCTCTATGTGCAATAAAACGAGGAGATAGAATCACAGCAGAACTGTGGGGTGGGAGAAGAATAAGCTGAGAGAGGAGAAAAGAGCTTTATTGAATAGAGACTATCCCCCCTGACTGAGCACACCAGTGTCCAGGAAGGGGAACTACCCTGTGGGGCAGGTCCTTTCTCTCCAAGTGCCCGGGGACTACAGCTCTGCTCATCTGTGAACTGGCCAACTGCTTACTGTGTCCTATCCTTTACAGGTCAGCAAAGGAAGGCTACCCAAAGAAGATAGCAGAGGAAAGGGAGGGAAGCAAGAGAAGGGACTGATGAGATTGCCAGAGGAAGAAGAATAATCTCTGTTACCTTTCCTCAAAAGGAAGAAATCCTCCCTGTTCCTTTCTTCATGCAGCCTCCAGAAAGATGGCACACCTGTGCACCTGGCATATTTGTATGTGTGTCATCAAAATAGCTGGTGCAGATAGAGCAGCRTTGTGAATTGTGTCTAACACTGAATATCTGTTTTACATTGATGCTTCTTCCACATACCTTTTAATTTTAAACTTCTGGTCCTGTGTTCAGTAATTGTGGGCTGCATGGTTCACTTGCTGCATGGTTCATCTCCAGTTGTATGCTCAGTCCTACATTAAGTGGAAAAGGCACAGTCACAAGATTTTTAGGAAATATCCTAACTTTGAGTGTAGCCCACGTCTGGCAGTGTTCAAGGTATTCCACAAAGATCAGCCCTTCCAAGCTACTGCAGTGTCTCAGGTCAGTTTACTAGAACTATTTCCATACAAAATGAGTTTTGTTTGGTCCTTCCACCAAGAAGGAGCTCCTTGGGTGTAATCAAAGTTGCCACTTAATTGAGAAAGTAAGTGGCTTTGCCAAAATTAAGAATCTCACATAACACCTGACAAATGGGTCCACAAATACATTACATGTAGTTGAAGCTTCACCACAATTATTGTGRTGGAACTTGCTTTATCTAGGACCCCAAACTTTACCATTAGGCTCTGGTTTGGATTTTGACTCTTTGTTAACACTGGAGATGATTCCTAAGCCACAGCATTCACATCTAGAAGTCTTTGTGGTTTTGGTTGAGCCAGTTTACCAGCTTGTAAAGAGTTTTCAACTTCCATGAGTGCTTATCTACTTGATGGCTAGATTTGAATTTACCAGTCAGGATGCTGTGATTCAGAGAAGTCACTATGCCTGGAGTGCTGGTGAGACTTTCTCAGTTCAGTGGGGTGGGTAGGAGAGATGAAGCAAGAACCAGAGCTTTGGTATTGGGCCAAGAAGGTTCAGAAGATAATAGGCTCTTTCAATGGGTTGTATGGATTTTTGGAGTGTTAGCTAGAAATAAGCTGCACTAGTTATTTGTGCAAAGCTGCACGTTTCAGGGCTCACACCTGTTCTTTGGAGAGAGATCCATGACTCGCCCATGGTTTGAGAGCCTTCTTGTGAAGGTTTCYGAACTCCCTTGGGCATAGTTCCATAATTCTCCAAAGCTCAATTCCAATTAACAAATTTAAAGCCTACAATCTAAAGGCTTGCGCTAGATTTCTGGGCAAAAATTTCAGAAGATTTGCAGTTCTTTGAATGATCTTGGTGTAGGAGCCAAGCATTGAGAGAGGCATAGAACAGTTTACACTATGTTGCCTTCAAGCTTTCTGACCCAGTCAGTTCCTGCTCCTTCTGCTGTGTTTGTCCAGGTGTGTTCTCAAATTCCTTGCTTGGCTTTGGTGCAGTGGATGAATTCTGCTGTCAAGGCAGCAGAAGGTGGGTGCAGCAGTCTACCTGCTGGAGAGTAGGTGGAATCTCCCAGCAGGAGAGATTCTTTCAAGGGATTCCATTATGTTATGGATGCTGGTCAGGTTGCAGAAACATTATGGCCTCGCAGATTTTTATGAACCCAGCACGCACTGTGAAATATTCTTAATGCAAAAGTATAATTCACTGTCAGAACACAAGGATATCAAATCCCATAGACTTTGAAGATGCTACACAGTAGTTATAGAGTGTGTGTATGTGTGTGTAAGAGGCAAGCTGGAAATGTTAGTGATTAGGAGCACGAGGTTTGTGATTGGAAAGGAAAGAAGGCAACAACAGGGGAGGCCCTAGGCCTGTATGAAGCTGGTGATGAGTGTCTAGAGGAGAATGAAGAATGGTTCAGTTGCTTTGATGAATTATTCTGCACTACAGGCTCTCTAACAGATGTGATTCTTTAAAGAAACCAATGACTTCCTCCTCTCTGCACAGTCTCCTGTCAAAGTGCTCTGCAGCCATCAGTGCTTCCCCAGTACTCTTCTCATACAGAACATTGATACTATTGCCTTTTTGTTTTCTTCAAAGATATTAAAACATTGGAGTGATTTCCAAGGTGCCATTGCTGCTGGTCCTCATTCTGAACCATGGAAGATGTCTTCCATGATCATAGGTGTGACCTTTACTAAGTCTCCTCTTCTTCCTTTTCATTTTTGATTCAAGTTACCTGTGGAGAACAGGTATCTATATGGTTGTCAATATGTACTATGTCCTTTGCTCCAGCTGAACAGTGTGTTTTCAGGAGGGGTAGATCCCTTACTCCCCATGGGTCTCTTGGCTCAGCACTTCTGTCACAAAGGCCTTCTCTGAGTCCATTTAAAGAAAGAAACTGCAGAACTAGAAACTGTGCACAGCCTTGCTGTGCTTTCTCTATTTCAGAGACTTTGTTCAGGTCTATGACACCTGTGCAGCTGTCAGTCACTGCCTTCAATGCAGATCCTTCAAATGTATGTTCCTGTGACCAAGAGCCAGGTTTGCTGAAGTCAAGCAAGGAATAGAGAACGCACCTGGGCAAACACAGTAGGAGGAGCATGGTGGGACAGGGTCAGAGAGATCTCCCCAGTGCTAGCCCCGGTGGGTGCAGCTCCCAGAAGACTGCCAGCAGCTGGACCTCTCTGGCTATGGTTTATTGATTTATGACAGATCTGGCTGGTGCTTTCTGTAGGAAAATCTCAGGTTTTAGACAAAAATTTGTAAGTTTGCCTGCCATTCTCAGTAACATGATCTTCCTTCACAAAGAGACAAGAATGGGGAGAATGCATCCATCAAAATAAAAAGCGTCCAGTCTTCCTTGCCTTGGAGCCTAACACTGATTTAGACCAACTCAAAGCTGATATCTGAAATCAGTTGGGGTATCTGGCCTCTGGCCAGTTATCTCAATCAGTTGAGCAGTGAAATATTCACTGGAGACAAAGGCAATGCTAGCACTAGCAGCTCCTGTGCATAATGTATAGCCCCCATGATGCATGCTTGTTCWAGAGTGGCCCAGTGAGAGAGGTAAAATGGAGATCAGTCCTCCCAACTCCATCTGGAAGAAGAGTATAGAGAGCCTTGGGAACAGGGATCCCAAGTTAGCTGGAAATTTCTGGGCATCCTGGAACCTGCTTTTGCCAGACAAAGAGATCCCAACTGCCTGCTTGAGTAACACCATGTTGGGACCCAGATATGGATTAGGATGCATCAGCACTATTAAACAGTGCTGGGAAGTATTTCCAGGCACAGAACCGTAGCTGTCTGTATTATAAGGACAGTCATTGGTACATTTCAGCCAGGGCTAACTAATGCTGTCTCACACAAGTCTCAGGTGTAGTTTGTGAGTTAATGCAATCTGTGTACTGCTCACAAAAGGCAGTTTACATGGTGACCATGCTTTTCTGGAGGCCAGGCTGGTTAAACAGCACCATTGTCTACCTTTCTGTACAGGTTGTCATCAGTGCTAGGAAACGTCCTATATGTTTAATTTGTGAGTTTTAACCCGACCCTCAGGTTCAAAAACAGAACCAAAAGGCTGTATCCCTGTACCTAGACCTTTCAGACCCAGACATGAACAATGAGGAACTGGAACCAGTTCCTGAGGCCCCCTCCTTGCAGATGATGCCATTGCTAATGAGTGTTGCGGGGAGCTGGTGGAGACCTCTGTTGGCCAATATATATTTCCATTTCCCTCATTGTATGCAGGGAAGGAAAAGGCAAAGTTGTTAGCTCATTAGTGGTTGCTGGCTGGTGGTAGTGTTGCTACAGTGCTTCCTTATGCACATGCAAGGATTTGCTCCCACTCTTAAGCCAAACAGTCTAAGGAGATCCGCGTTCCCATAATCTGATCCAGAGCTACTGAGCCTCTGTCCCAAGTGACAACACTGCCTGCTGCTGCTGCTGTGTGCTGGGGTGAGCTCTTGCTGCTGGCTGCACAGCAGCAATCCATCTCCAGCTGAAACAAAGGGACGCAAGTGACAAGTGATCAGGACCTGGCCTGGGTCACTGATCAGCAAAGTTCTCGCTGGTTTTTTTCCCATGAAAGGTCCATTTGGTCAGATGTCTCCATGGCAGCCTTGCAGGAGGGGATGTTCTGAACTGGTGGATGGCAGCCAAAGCGGCTGCTATTGGCTAAAGGACACTTGGCACAGTACGCCTATCCCTACTGCTGCCCGTGTATAACCTCAGGAGAGAGGAAGAGGTGGGGAGAGGGTGGCTCCTCCCCCATCCCACCTCTTCATTTAGGCTGTGCTAGAAAGAAATTACCCCCCTAAAAACAGCCTCAGTGATTTCAGAGGAAGAGGGCCATTGGAGATTGGGCAGCAAGAGCCCCCAGGATGAGGATAGCCATCCTCCTGAGCCTTCTGTTCCACATGGCAGCTGCTTTTCACCAACTGTGAGTGATGCTGAACTTCTGTTTCGGTCTCTTTCATGAAGGTGTCAGTCTAGGTAGATGGACTACATTCCATGCCATCAGCTCTCTTTCTTCCTGCTCTATCAGATCACCCCAAAGGGTAGCTGAGTCATTCACCTTGCCTCGCATGCATTAGATTGACTTCTGTGAGTTAAAATACAAGCCACCTTTTTGGGGGGCTTCCAAGTCAGACTTTAGGCCCAGGGATGTTTGCTTCTCCAGTTGCCATGCCAGATCAAATCACTGGTGTCTAGACTGCAAGGTTATGAGGCCACTTCTTCTGAAGACTGCAAGGGATGGTTTTGGGGATTTCAGGAGATGACTGGAGTAAGGGGTTTGAAAAAGATTATAGGGCTGTACTTATGCTAATCAAGCAGAAACTATTTCTCAAGTTATCAGTGAAGTAATCACTTCGCTGGGTTCACTGTTGCTTTTGAATATTGACTGCAGCCATGGCACATTGCTGAGGAATTCTGCAGTAGTGGGCCACTGCAGGGAAGCTCTTTTGCATCTCTGAGCCCTCAACCTGATGCCACCCCTGATGTCTTCTTTCCCCTGCCCCAGACATTACCTGGTGGTGATTCCTGCAGATCTCCGCTACCCATCCACCCAAGTTGCCTGCCTCCATATCACCTGTTATGAAGCAAAGCTTCAAGTGAATCTGGTCCTGGAGCGCTCTGCAGGACGTGAGGTCTTAGTGCAAGAAACCATCCAAAAGAAGAAGACTTTCATGTGCACTAAGTTCTGGGTGAGCCACCCTAGGCAAATGCCATCACTGATTTTCCCTTCAGGAACTGTAAATCCCTTGTGTTACTCCCTAACCAGGGATGACATGGAAAGGGTCTATGCCTTGGAGTGAGCCTGCTAGGAAGGGGAGTGGATGGTGCCTAGGGATGTGTAGCCCAGCACGGTATCTGTTGGTCAGCACTGAATTCCCCTTCTGAATCTAATTTTTAAATTGAAGTTACCTCTGTTAATATCTACCACCCTTCTGGATACATAAGAAGAACCCACCTGTTTCCTTCTCTTCCATCCCAGACCAGATGAAGCAGCTTTAGCTCTTCTCTGAAGGACTTGCGCAGCTCCACAGCTAAAGGTTGGGGAAACAGTGGTTTGCATGACATACTGCAGTTTCTGTAGGACCTGAAGTCAGGCAGCAGCTCAGCTCTTAGGAGCTACTGAAGAGCAGTTGGATGGAAATGGATGTGCTTGTTATTTTTAAACAGCATCTTAGAGCTGACTCATTGTTGGTGAGAATTTAGCAAAGATCTAGGATAAGGCAGACATGCCTAAACAGTATCCTTTCTATTATACAGTATATTCTGTGCTGAGGCTGCTGGGGTCTTTGGCTGCTGGAGTCAGGAAGACCCTCTGGTTGTCTTTTCTAATCTGGCTTTCTTTACTTGTACATGCTGGGTAGTTCTGAAGGCCTAGCATTTGAGGCTGTGCTACAGCTCGATCTCTCTCCTTTGATTCTCTGCTACCATCTCCCACCTTTCTGACATCTGTCCATCTTCCTGACCAAGTCTTAAGACTCAGAGGTGTCAGGCACCTGCTTGTCACCAGAGGCAAAATTCCTTAACCAGTGGGAAAAAGGACAGATTCCATGACATGCAGGGCCTCCTGCTGTCATGTAGGACTGAGGGAGATCTGGATGTGATCTGGATCCAGATATTGGAGGGGATGTCCTAGGACAGGTGGAGGGGAACTGGTTAGTTCTTCCACTTTACTCTCAGTTCCTGCTCAGGACCCCCAGAAGATTACCTGAGGGCTGCATGCTCTCCTCTCTCTGTCTGTATAGGTTGCACCTCCAGCTGATGGCACAGAGGAGATTGCCACTGTCAAACTGATCATCACAGGCGAAGGGGTCAGTATTGAGGAGAAGAAAAAGGTCCTGATCCGCAAGGCCAGCAGTGGCACCTTCATCCAAACAGACAAGCCCATCTATCTACCAGGGCAGACAGGTGAGAGCTGCAAATGGGAGCAACTGTGGGCCCTAGGCTTTCTGCTGGTAATACCATATGGAAAGCCTGTGATTGCCTGAAATTCATGGACAGCCCTAGCAGAAGGCTTTGAGACAATGTCTCTTGTTGATGTTATGTTTCCAGTGGCTGTAATGTCCAGCTTGTGGTGACTGTGAAGTTGCAGGAGGCAGTAGGTCATTGTCCATGGTATCTCACATGTGGGAATGTCCGTGTCAGATGTTATCACAAATGTGTATAGAATGGAGACACAGCTGGGGAAACAGATAGAGCAGGGGTCTGTAGGGAAGGACTGAGATCTGATAAATATATTCCCTGATTTCCTTGCCTTCAGTGAAATTTCGCATCGTGACTCTGGATGAGGAATTCATTGCACTCAGTGATTCGGTAAGCCAGCCCTGGAGGGCTGTGGAAAAGGCTGCCTTGTTCCATGCATGGATCCTACTTCCTTTCCACCCTGCTCATCTGCCAAAGCTCCAACTTTTCCACATCGTCCCTGGGCCAGGCTTGATGAGTGTCCAGAGGAGAATAGTAACTCAAGTAAAAGCTGGTAACTCAGGAAGATGGCAGAGGTGTACATGTCTCTTACTCATCTTGGTAAAATGGTCATGCAAGCACAAGCATGGGATATACTGATTCCTGATGTGATGGTGCCATGTGGGGAGTGAATAGTTTGCAAGTCAGGTTTTCCTGGACGTGTGGTGGGGAGGGGTACTCTTAATCTGGCTCCTACAAGTTGGAACATGGGAAATTCTGATTAGACATTAGGACAAACTTTTTCATTGTGATGATGATCAGATATTGAAACAGGTGCCCAGAGAAGGCATTTTCATCCTTGGAGATGTTCAAAACTCAGCTGGAGAAGGCTATGAGCAATCTGCTCTAAGAAGACATGCTTCAGCAGGGTGTTGGACTAGATGACCTCCAGAGGTTCCTTCCAAACTATGTGATCCTGTACCTCTGTAACCCCCTTAAGACTGCAGCTGAGCCAGAAATAGGTCTGTTTGGGTAGTGAGTTTTCCTGATGGAGGACTCTGCCAGGAAGTCATTAGCAAGTGCTGGGTGACCTCCAGATTGGCTTTTCCTTCCCCTTTCTCCAGACCTTACTGTAATGGACCCATCGGGTATTTCTCCTTTTTGATGACATTTGTTTTACTTTATATTGTTGTCAGTGCTCTAAATTTCCAAATCACTAGTTGCACATCCTTCAGAGAGGGCTCTGCATCTGAAGTACCTTGTGTGTGTTGCTGGCATGTGTTTCTGTCTTCTAATGTGTTTGCCTTTTTTCCCCCCAGATTTCCCTGTTTCTCCAGGTAAGTGATGCTGAAGTCTAGTGTTACAGTAATGTTGATGGCAGCCATTTCACTGGGCTATTCATATTCAGTTCCTGATAGATTTTACAGACCTCTGAGTGGAATAGTAGAACTTCAAGATTTCTTAAACTAACATACTCCTTACAGCTTCTTCTTTATGCACTTACTTGAGGTTATGCTCCCAGTTACTTCAGTAGAAATCTGATTTGTTCTAGACTTGCAAGAGTATAGACAGATCAATTTAGACCTTTATGAAAAAAGTTAGAACTGTGAAGGATCTTTCCCTGAGATCAGCATTTAGGTAAGTGTAGAACGAGACTCATGCTGGGAGCGGAATCTGAGCATTATATTGTCTTCAAAATTTCTTGACCAGCCTATACCAAACCTCATTCCTTAGCTATAGAACCTGGTAGTCTGCAGCACTGAAATCCTGAAGCTTGATTTCTATGGGGTGTGGATCAGTGAGATGCTGGAACAACAGTTTCTTCCTTTCTTGTGGGTATAGGACCCTAAGAACAACCGGATAGAGCAGTGGCTGAATGTGGTCCCCCAAGACGGCATTGCAGATCTGTCTTTCCAGCTAAGTGATGAGCCTCTGCTGGGGACATATGTTATCAACGTAACCAATGTGAAAGCGTTCAGCAGCTTCTCCGTTGAGCAGTATGGTATGAGCATGTGCGGGATATGTCTGAGCTGCAAAGAGGACCTTGCACTCTTGATCCAGGAAGCTGGGTGTTTATTCCATGATAACCATCCTGGGAGCAAATGGGAAAAGTAATAGCATCTGTCATAGAAAAGAGTCTGAGCTGAGGCTCAGGAGGGAGACCACTTTGGGACTTTCGGTCAGTGTGTGGGAGGAACGTTGTGCATGGCCCCAGACCTTTGACACAGCTGATTCCTGCAGATCTCTGCGTCAGACAAAACAAGGTCATTTAGGATGGGCTCTTCCAGAGAGTATGAAGTCCAGTGCCATCCCACTTCTCTTTCATCCCCTGATTAACTGTKTTGGAGGCTAGTCTTCTCAGTGCAAATAGCTGTCAGAAGTGCAGGGACATGGACATGTTTGGGTTTTAGTTTGGGAAGGAGCAATCAACCGGGGACTACACACAAATCTGTTAAAGAAACAATGGAAATCTTCCCTTTCCCCTTCTCACCACCTTCCTTCTCCATCTCCTGGCTCTTATTCCACCATAGTCTATTTTCATGTTGATTCTCTGGAAAGGCAGTCCCTGGCCAGTGTTTCCTACAGTTCTCTGTTTTTTCCTTCCAGTGCTGCCAAAATTTGAAGTGATCTTYGAGGTGCCAAATCAGATTTATGCACTAGATAAAACCTTCCCGCTCCGGGTATGTGGCAGGTGAGGATTCTGCTTGGAGGGATGGCCCTGTGTTAATTTCTGGCCTGATGAGCACAAGATGGCTAGGTAACCATGAGGAGCTCGGGGGAAATTTACTACACTTCAGGAGGCCAGAATCTTCCACGGCAGCTGTTTGCACCCTGATGCAACACAAAACATTCCTATAACTGGTACTTCTGGCACTCTAATGCCCCTTTTCTAAAAACACTCCACAAGTCTCTACACAAAAAACCTGGGGGAACAACCTACCCTTTGACAAGCAGCCATTTGTGGGGCAGAACATGGCAGATGTTTGGTGTTCATCTCCCTGCAGAACAAACTCATGGGAAATGAAGGGAAGCTTTTCCAGATTATGCTCTAGCGGAAACTAGAGAGAGTCAAAAAGGAATTGCCCCAAGTACAGTCCAAGGACAACGCTAGGGTTAACAGCCTCATGTAAAGGTGCTTTCTTAATGAAAGGCACTTCCTTAGTCACCCATGCTTCTGCTCATAAGATGATGCATGCCTTCAGCATATCCGGGGGTTATTGCAGGTGATGCTGATGTAAAGTGCAGAGCTCTGTGCTGAGTCAGCACCTACAACACTCTGGCTTCCCAGAATAGATGAGTTTGGCACTAATTATATCACAGAGCCCTTGATCTCCCGTCACTGCAGTGCCCTAACCTGACCCTGCTTACTGGGTCAGGGCTCCTGGGCCTGCTGTATGGCTGACACTCTTGTGCTGTGAATATCCATGAATAAGTGGCCTCTGGGGCTATGCAAAGCAAGCCCTGTGTTCTCTCATTGTGTGTGACTGTCTCTTCCTTTCCCTGCTCCCCCAAACAGATACACCTATGGGAAAGGCGTGCAGGGGATGGTTCATGTGAGCCTTTGTCAGAAGGTAGTCCCATTCCTGCCCAGTGCTTCGAAACCTGATCTCTGTCAGGAATTCAACAACCAGGTGAGATGCTTAGCAGGAGCTGAGCCGTATTCAGAGACATTTGTGCTCAGCCCCAGGGTAAGGCAAGGCTGCTGGAGGCTTTAGCCAAAATAGTAGTGATGTTACCTGGTGGTTTTGGCTGCTTGGTCAGTGGTCTACTGGTGCTGCCTCTTAGTAACTGTGCCTGGTGACTATGGCTGGGTGTGCATCATGTGTCTGCCCCACATCCTAGACTGCTATGCCAAAAGGCAAGCTCCCTGAGAGCAGGGATTTTGCACTGCTGTTTCTGCGCCGTTTGGGTAACTTCTAATGTAAGTGCCTTGCTCAGACCTTGTTTCCTCTCTCTGTACTTTCAGACGGACGAGACGGGTTGCTTCTTCACAAATGTGAGTCTGTCTTCCTTCAGTCAAGACTTTCGGTACTATCAGGACAGCATAGTTGGAGAGGCCTCGCTGGTGGAGGATGGCACAGGTAACTCTGGAAACATCTCTGGTGGCTGGGAAGAGGCATGTGAAGATGCACCAGTCTTACCAAGAACACTGGAGATTTTCAGGCTAGCAAGGGCTCTAAGCTTTCTGAGCCCATCGGGGCCTGCCATCTAACCTCACAGATACAGACAGAGCCACCAGTTCCTGACGGCATGACACACTCGCTCTGAGGGCCTGTGGTCTCAGGTGGTGAAGCTTAGGGACCTCTCTAAGGGCTAGAAGTAAGTGGGAGAAAGACTAGATACCCAGAGCCCTGGGCAGATCATCTCCCTGGTATGAAATGTGTGTGCAGCTGAACATGTGCATCAGTGTTACCAGTGGGTCACTCTGCAGGGAAATTGCTGAGGGGTGCTTGACTTCCTTGCTCCCTCCCTTATGTTTCTGTCTCACTGCTTTCATTCAGAGATACATGTCAATGCTTCCCACAAGTTACTCATCTCCGAGATTGGCGGGATGGCCTTGTTTGATGATGTGAATTCTTACTACCACACTGGAGAGATGTACAGGGGGAAGGTAATTCCCAGTTACAGTCCTTTGGAGGGGAGAATGTGAGCAATGCCTTCACAGCGACTGTTACCTAGGGTCTTGTCTGACCTGACCTCCAGCCAAGGGCTTGGGAGGGCATGAATGACTCCCAGAGACAAAACTCTTGAATTGTCAGAAGTGAGAAAAACACCCAAGACTGCCACTTGCCAAATAAGCCTTGAGTAGCAGCAGCTATGGGGATCCATATGTGGGGTGTAAATCCAAACATTTGGAATTTCAGCAGCCGGGAGGCCTTCTGCTGTGAAGGGGCAGGGAGCATGGGGGTGAATGAACATGGTAGTGCAAGTGATAATAGGAGGTGACCAGTAGCAGTGTTGACAATATTGTTAGTGACTGGAAGGGTGACCTTGCTGTCTTTGGAAATGCTGCTCCTGACTTGGAGAAGCAGGAGATTCTGTCCGCTGATTAGACTCCTCTGCACTTCTCTTGCTCACCATGATGTTCTCAGATTAAAGTCATCGACTACCAAGGCAAGGCACTGAAGCACAAAAAAGTCCTCCTCGTAGTAAGCTGTGGTGAGCAGCAATTTAAGCAGAAGTACATCACTGGGGACTCTGGGACAGCTTCATTTAGCCTGAACACGACTGCTTGGAACAGCACCTCAGCCTCCCTGGAGGTAAGTGAGGAAGAGTCTGTCTTGTTGGCAGGGGTACGCATGCATCTCCGAGCTATTTACTGCCCCACAGACATCTCCTGCGTTCCTTCCTGAAGGACAGTAATTCAAACCTGAAACACCTCAGCACGTTCTGGATCTTGGCTCCCTTTGAGAGCTTATTCTCCAGATCCCAGTTGCTTTCCTCATGAACTCTCCACACAGAGGCCTGTGCTATGGTGTTGTTCAGACCCGATCTGAGCTTCTTACCAAGCCGCAGCTAGGGTGATTTGCAGCTGACTTGCTTAACTAGAGAAATTAACTGTGGGGTTTTTTTGTCTCACCAGGCAAGTGTCCTGCATCAAGATTTGGATAAAGAGCCTGGGACAGTTGATTTGAGTTACCAGCGAGCCTCTCATTTCATACGTCCATTCTACAGCACCAGCAGGAGTTTTCTCTCTATTGTCCGTGTGCCGGAAACAATGCCCTGTGGTAAAAAGCAGGCTGTCCAGGTGGACTTCAGAATTTACCAAGAGGACCTGGAACACGGGCCCAAGCGTGTCATTTTCTCCTACTTTGTGAGTTTCTGGGGAAGTGCTAGTGGGTGATGGCTCAAGGCACAAGATCAGCATCTCCTACAGATTCAAGTCTGATATTTGATAGATTTGGCTCAGCCCAGAACAGGTAGCTCATCCAGCCATCATGGGGCTGGATCCTGGTTTTGATCCTGGGGCTGCAGTAATAGCAAGAAAGGCAGCACCTTTCTTTTGGGCTCTGCGCAGGTGCAGGGCAGGTATTGGCCTTACCTGTCCTCCCCCAAGTTTCTTGATCCCCTGAGCTCTCCCTGCTACCTGAGAGCGAGTAAAGCTCATATCCCTCCCCCTGCCTCCATTTAATCTCCAATTTCAGGGTTACTTTGATCTGCACAGTGGTCTCAAAGACTATGTAACTGGCATTCCCTTCCCTTTCTGTATTCTTTCCTAGGTCACAGGGAAAAGAGGGATAGTCCATGCAGGTCAGAAGACTGTTTGGGTTGGGCTGCCAAGAAGTAAGTGCACTCCCCTGTTTCATGTCTAGCAAGCATGCAGTGGTCTGTGGCATCCCGTCTTATTTGGATATGTGGCATAAGCCTCTTTGCAATTTAGAGCTGGCTCACCACTTTTCTGTTGCATCAGAGCAGCGTGCCTTTCCAGCTTTCATGTTTCCTTTACCCTCCTGCTTGGTACTGAGAGAACAATACTCAGCATTTCTCAGCCCATAGGCTCATCCTCTTGTTTTTTTTCATTTTCAAAGAAGTCTCCTTTTGCTGCAATGCAAGCAGCATGAAACTGTAGCCTTGCCCTCTATCAAAACTCTCCTGCTTTAATTTGCAATTGTGTCTAAAAATAATCTTCGAGTAGTTAGGATGCCACAGCTTATCATTTTGATGGGTGTTGACTCACTGTTGTCTACTTCTCCAGCTCTTTTTTTTAAAGCCTAAATTATAGATGCTTTGGGACAAAGGTCACCTCTTTGTTGGTGATGGGATGGGAGGCTTTGAAAGGTATCTGAGACTCTCAGTCTTTGTGGAGCTAAGCTTGAACTCCAAAGAGCTGTTTCATCTCCTTGAGGCAATGAACAGAACCAGGAAGAGTCTTTTGCTGGTCTTGAATACCAGATCCAGAGATGTGCTGATTGTTTCAGTGGTCTCCAGAAATCTCTTTGGTCCTGAAAGACTCGAGGAAAGGAATTAAACAGGCACATGCAGAATGGCAAAAGCTGATCAGAGTTCATTTTCACTACCAAATCTACTTTCTCTTCTTCCCTTTCTCCTCCATCTAGTGCTGAAAGGCTTCTTCTCCATCCCTCTTACCTTCAGCTTGGCCTATGCCCCAGCTCCAAGACTTGTTGTTTATGTTATCTTTCCTAATGGAAAAATCATCGCTGATTCTGCCATCTTCAGTGTCTCCACGTGTTTCAGAAATAAGGTAGGATTTGTGTCTGAGGCCATGACTAAATGTGTGAGAGTGTATGTGTCTGCTGCAATGAAAGAAGAGACTGACATAATATGTGTAGCTGGGCTGTGTGTGGCTGATGCTGTGTGGGATGCTGTCACGTGAACTGCAGTATGTGAATGGTGAAGTGTGCTGTGATGTGTGGAGCAAATATGTGCTGAGCATTGTGGGGGCTGCTGCAATGTTTGGGAAAGGCAGAGAATCGCTGTGTCTATCTCCATAAGCTTGTATAGCAACTGCAACCCAGACGGATCACGGCCCAGCACCGGTTATAAGTGTGATTCCCAGGAGAGCTCAAGGCTGCTCTGCTGCTGCAGCAGACACTTAGACTTGTTAGTATGTGGTGTTGGGAAGAGAGCTGAAAGTGGCCAATGGAAGAAGTGGATTTTGCTGGCCATCCAGAAAGGGCTGAGCACTTGTGGTCATTGTAACATCCATGGGAATCTGCTTTCTTGGCTATGTCTTGCACTCCAAAGATGAACTTCTGAGGACTGGCATTACCCCTGCTCCACAGCTGTTTATGGGCCATGGACAGTCAGATTAAAGCAAGAACAGGAAGTGCTTCAGGAAACAGACCAATCCCACAAAGAGCCTGGAGATAGGGACTAGGCTTATTTTTGATCTGGGGTCCAAAAGGAGCAGAAAGACAGCTGTGTGAGGTGTGTGATCATGGCTGGTTGGTTTGCTGGATAAAGAGAGCACTGTGTTCTGGTACAGGAATGTCTCCAGTACTGTGAGCTGCAAACACTGGTGGTTCCCCCTCCGCCATCTTTCCTGTTAGAACCTCAATGTGATGTTTTTTTAAATACCTTCTGGGGGTCCTTGGGCGATTCCTCGGGTTTCCATCCAAGGCAAGTCCTTGGAAACTCTCTTCATGTAGATCCCTTCCCTGCTCACGAAGTGGTAGGGTGGCCAGCAGCAGAAATGTCACTCATCTATTGCCTGCGTTCTTCCCATCCAGGTGGAGCTGGGCTTCTCAACGCCCAAGACCCTTCCTGATTCAGAGGTTGGTCTCCACCTGCTGGCAGCTCCTGGGTCCACGTGTGCTGTCTGGGCTGTGGATAAGAGCATCCTTTTGCTGAAGCCAGGAAAAGAGTTCAGCAGCTCCTTGGTGAGTAGTGAGCCTGCTCCAACTTCTTCCCTTCCCTTGTTCTGACATGAAGAGGGAGGGGGACAGACAGACAGGCCATTGCATCTGTGCAGAGCTTATCTCCCAAGGAACTCAAAGCACTGCCCAGAAGGATCAGTAGTGCTCTCAGTGTGGCACGGGTAAGGATTAGGGGGCATGTGTTAAGAAAGGGGTTGAACATCACTCAGTGCACCGGTGGTAACTGAGCTTCTGCTGTTCTGTCTCATGTTCAGTTCAGCAGGTTGTGCTGGCTCTATCAGAGGAGAGCCAGGGAAGAGTGACAGTGAGCCTGGGCTTTCTGGCATGCATTCATGCACAGTAGCCAGGAGCAATTCAAACAGGCCTTGGATGTATGACAGGAAGGGAATGCCAGGTTTTATTTGTGCTGATTTTTTTTTTTTTTTCTTTTTCTTGCTTTTCTCAGATCTATGGGCTGTTCCCATCTGTTTATAACTCCAGGTATCCTCGCCAAGTGTCTGAAGATGATCATTCCTGTGGGCTCCCAAATTCTGATGAGCCTGATGTGTTTACAATATTCCGGGTAAAAACGGTTGATTTGGTGGGTTGGGATAATTCATGAATTGAGGGAAGTGTGGCTCCCTGACTTTACCAATATCCTAGGAATGCCGTTACAGACAGTACAGGGAACAGGCCCAGTTTCGGCCCTTGTAACTCACTTGTTATTTGAATAAGTGACTTGAAATTGTTGACCAAGAAGAAATCGTTGTGTGGTTACTGCACTTTGGTTGTGTGATTCAGGATGCCAAGGATGATTGGTTACTGTAATTGGATTTCACATAGTATGTTTAATCTCCATAGCATGAGCAATTGCACTCTGCAGGCTGAGAAGGCATAGTACCTAAATGACCATGTGTTTGAAAAAGAATAAATTTGGCTGACTCAGGCCAGATGAATTAGCTCAGAAGACCTTGTTTGCCCATTGCTGAGGATCTGAATAATTCCCTCTTAAAATGAAGCAAGAGAATACTTTGCCAAGCCAGAGGACAGCCAAGTCCCCACTGCGTGAGGGACAAGAAGGCACAGGGTAGAGAGCTGAGAGGAGAGGACAAGCTTCTGGTGCATCAGTTCTTTTTTTTTTTTTTTTGTCCTACAGGAAATGGGGTTGAAGATCATGTCCAACACTAATATCAGGAAACCCAGAGCGTGTCCAACCACTCCATCGACAACTATGCTGCAGGAAACAGCAATGTTTTCTTCCAGGCCCATGTTGATGTTTGCCCAGCCCCATAAAGCATATAACAGTAAGCATTTGCCAACTGTTTCTTCTTATATGGGATGGTCAGTCTCTCACATGAAAGCAATCCTAGGTTTGAGCTAAGAGGCAGTACTTGCTGTAATTGCAAATGGAGGAGCGAGAGTGTTCCCTGGCTCTAAACCTGTTGTGCTAGTGTGAGGCTGCCTGGGGCTCATGGCTTCTGGCTCTGAAATGTGCCTTGGTGCCTACTAATGCAAGTAAGGCCACAGCACCTCTGTTGTTTGAAATGAGGCAAGAGATTTTAACATTTGGGATAGCACCTTCTGTTCCAGTGCCATGCTTCCCAAGAGCTGACTGGATGACCCGCCGCCTGAGCTGAGCTGGAGCCCCTCTGCACTAAACCAGGGCCTAAGGACCCTGTGGTGACTGGGTCTTTGTTATTTCCAGCAGGACATCTGACAACATCTACCTATCAGCCCACTATGTTTTCACCTGTTTCTTCAGCTGAAGAGAAAGTACACAAGCATTTCACCAAAACCTGGATATGGGATTTGTATTCTGTGGGGTGAGTAAACTGAGCAGTGGGGGTCTAGTCTGGGTGGCTTAGTGTGACTGGGAATGGCAGCAGGTACAACTGGGTTTAGATCATAAGCTGCTGAGGAAGATGTCTAAGGACACATGGCACGGGGCTTATACTGTCAGGCTGTTTCTCATCAGAGCTGATGTCAGCATTGAATGCATTTTCCGGTACTAGATGATCACGCAGAAGTATTGTCCATCCATGGGAGGTGGCTGGCATGGGAAGATAGGAAAGCAGGTGTGGTGCAGCAAAACAGCTTGGTTTACTGCCTGCACTCTGCTTGTGGTAGCCCTGTGGGCCGGCATTTCCCGAACTGTGCTCACAGGATGTATCCTGGGATGCAGGGGAAGCTGATCTCCACAGAAGTCCTTCACAGGACTGGGAGTTGTGCCTTGTGAGAAAGGCTTAGTGAGTACAGGGTCTGCTGAGGGAGCTTCTGGAGATTTTTCATCTCTGACTTTAAGAATTTCTTGTCTGGTGTCTCGAGACTGGAGTCTGTTCAGGCCAGATAGCCCCATATCTGCCCTCTCCCACTTCCGCTATCCTTCCAGCTACATCCATCTCTTCACTCCCTAGCAGCAGGTATCTCCTATGTGATTTATCTACCAGCCTGATTTGAGCAACCAAAGGTCTCTATGTTGTATGTGTTGCCTTCCTGTACGTGCCTGGCAAAAGTGAATGTCTCCAGTTATTGGAGTCAAATAATATCATTAGCTTTAGCTAGGGCTGTTTTTATGTCTGCTGTGGTAGCAGCCACAGAACAGTCTGCTGCTCTCAGAAGTTGTGATGTTGGCACAAGCAAAGTCTCTGCCCTGTCTTCATGTTGGACTTCAAGCTGTCAGTGTCTCACGGGAAGGTGAATGGCTGGATCTGTGTCTTCTGCTAAGTTCTACTAATGTTGAACCAGTCTTGTTGCTCTTCTGGTGTCTGGTTCTCCGTCCCTAGGCCAAGAAGAATAAGACTGCTGACATCTGTAAAGCATTTTCAGATGTGCAAAGGGCAAGCACTGTCTGAGAAAAGCACTGAGTGTGATTGATGGCATCTTGCAGCCATGTAACGTATTGTCAAAAATATTCTGTTGATATAAGCATCTGAGGCAGGGATCCCTACTTCTACAAGGACCTACTTGTGACCCTACAAGGGCTACAAGTTCAGCAGAGGTTAAGGGTTAGACTGAGGTTAGGGGATGGGGTGCACTGTAGAGAATGGCGCAGACCAGGTCACCTAGTGCTGTGTACAGCAAGATCCAGTTAAATGCTTCTGTTGCTGTCTACTTCTCCTCAGTCCCAGTGGGAACAAGAATGTCACTGTCACTGTGCCTAACACCATCACAGAATGGAAAGCAGGGATGTTCTGCACAGGACGTAATGGCTTTGGACTTGCTCCAACCTCCAGTCTGGTTGTTTTCAAGCCCTTTCTTGTGGAGTTCACACTGCCATCTTCTGTGATCCAGGGTGAGACCTTCATCTTGAAGGCCACAGTCTTCAACTACCTGCAGCGATGCATGAAGGTAGGTGAGCCCTGAGAGGGACTCTGCAAGAAAAGCAGGGTATGGGTAGGTAGGAGATGGCTGAAATCTATGGCCTGTGATGTTTATGTTGCTACCACCTGCCATCCCTGCTGCCCTGCAGATCCAAGTGACCCTGGAGGAGTTCGCACACTTCCAGCTGAAGCCATGCAAGGGCTGTGTCTACAGCAGCTGCTTATGTGCCAATGAAGCTAAGACCTTTCAGTGGAGTGTCACAGCTGAGCAACTGGGTGAGAAGAACAGGGAGGTGGGGTGGTGGAATTGGGAAGGGATGGGACCAAGGTGAGGATGTTTTGTAAGAGCTGACATGGAGTGAAGAGTTGTTTGCCCTGTTAACCAGAGAATACTTGTTTGCATTCATCCTAAGGTCATGATTACTCGCAAGTCTGTGCTAGGAGGTACAGAATCATACAGGGCTCTGATCCAATTTTTTGTTGTCAACAGGTGACTTCTATTGTATTAATGGGAAGTGCTTCCTCAGAAGATATTTTATGCACCTAAATGTGTGTTATTTTCAGGGCTCATGAACATCACTCTCAGCACAGATGCTGTGGCCACCAAAGAGCTCTGTGGCGAAGAGATACCATTTGTCCCAAACCAAGGGCAGAAAGACACGATCACCAAACTCCTTCTAGTCCGGGTCAGACAAGCTCTTCTGTTACCTAGACCTAAAAGTGGGCTTTGTGCAATTCCCAGATTTTGTGCAGGTTAATTTTGGGAGTTACTCCTTGCTATTAAAGGTGTGTAATCAGAATCTCAGGGCCTGAGCTGGGCCCAACCATGAGGGCTGATAGATGTGGGAGGTAGAGGGGTATCCTGCACTTCATACCATTGAAAACTTTAAATATGTATACTCTTTTATGTCCTCGCTCCTGAGCTCTCTGCTGAATCTTACAGCATCAGTTTCACAGACATTCAGAAGTTACAATATTCTGAAAATGCGTGCTGTTTTCTTATCTGAAATGAAAATGATTGACAATAATTTACATTTTTATGTGATAATGATGTTACTTCAGCTGACTCTCCAGCCTGAATCAGGATTTTGTCCATATCTATTTCTAATCCACTTGTAATCCTGTTTCTCTCCTGTGTGCTCATTATAATGCTACTTTTATGTGCTCCAACAGCCAGAGGGAGTGTTGGTAGAAAAGGCTCACAGCTCCATCCTGTGTCCCAAAAAAGGTAGAGAGATTGTTTTCTTCTTTCACCCTGCTCATCCCCCCCTTCCTGCCTGACCACCTCCTGGGTCTTTACACTTGTCGAAATATTTTCTCTGTCAACATGACCAAGCTACAGAAGCATACTCTAATTGTGGTGCCAGCGAGAGCTTCCCCTGGGTAAGGATATGGGGAGGTCCAATCTTTTAGCATCAACATCCCTGATACTAATGTGATAGCTTGAGGCCTTTTTCACCTGTGGTAATAAAACCAGACTACTGAACATGGTGAGGCTGGAGGACAAGACTTAGGATTGCTGCTCCTGTCTTGAATTTTATGGTGTATGACGGGGCCATTAGCAGATTTTGAAAGCATGAGGCGCAATGAGAAGACATACCTGCAACTGAAATCTGAAACGAGATGGAGTAACTTATGTAAAGAAAAGCAGGAAGGTGGCTTTGACCACAGAGGGTTTCCAGGAGAAGATCCTCTCAACCTCTTTAGAAGGAAGGCTGTTAGGATAGCACAGTCACAATGAGGTTGATGGAGGGAGTTGAGGGTGGAATGGGACAGGGCTTTTGAGGTGATCTGCAGGCTCTGTGACAGGAAAATGGGATGTTAGCACAGAAAAGTCTCGAAGAGTCTCTGGGGATTTTGAAGGCTGTTTTCATCAGAATCTCTTTCTTTTTGTCTTCCCCACACACCTTACCCTGCTGGTGTCAGGGAATCCAGCACAGGAGTCTGTGTCCCTGATGTTGCCTCTAAATGTGGTTGAAGGTTCAGTCAGAGCCACCGTCTCGGTCACTGGTAAGGAATTCAGCTATGATAATACCTTTCCAAATCCCATATCTCTGAGTTTAGCCCTAGGAGAGCCCAAACCCAGAACCTCCCACACCCTTTATGAGGTTTCCGAGGCTCCACTGCCTTGTACTTCCCAGGTGTGCGGCTGTGTTTCCTGGTTCCAGATAACCTAAAACACTCAGCAAGGGAGAGGGTGTTCTGTTTACGGGCTTCCCCTGCCAGGATGGGAATGTATACAGCCCATATGGAGGGCACAGTGGAACTGAGAAGCTGGCTGGACAGAGGTGCGCCCACACCGCTGTGCTGGGGCTATCTTGCCTGGTGCACTGCTGGGAACGGGTCACAAGTAGGAGGAGGTGAATCCCCAAACCTCCTGCCCAGGAGGTGGTCAGGGTGCCTGTGCTCTGTTCCAGGTGACCTCATGGGGACAGCACTGCAGAACCTGGACCGTCTGGTGCAGATGCCCCACGGCTGTGGGGAGCAGAACATGGTGCTGTTTGCCCCCATTGTCTATGTGCTGCAGTACCTGGAGAAGACGAGGCAGCTGACCCCTGAGATCAAGGAGAGGGCAACAGGATTCCTGCGCGATGGCAAGTACAACAGACCCACCTTGCTCTTCTGCCTTCCCCTGTGTCCAACCTACCAATGGTTGCCTACTCCCCTTCCCCCCAGAGCACTCAACCGCTTACAATGTTAACACCACCCCATTTCCTGCCCAGTGATCTCACTGCAAATACCATTCTGAGCACTAATGTCCTATCCTGCTTCCCAGGGTACCAGATACAGCTGCAGTATCAACATCCTGATGGTTCCTACAGTGAATTTGGTACCAAGGATGAGTATGGTAATACTTGGTAAGCCCTGGGCTCTCTCCCTGCTGTCTACCTGCTGTCTGACAGCCTGGAAGCGGGCAGCTTTCTGCTTCCAACATTGAATCCTTTCCGTCCTATTGGACCCAAAGTGTTCCAGATGCTTTGTGGGCTAGGGCATCTCAGGGGTATGCAACTGTCCTTGGACCAGCAAATAAGGAATAGCAGAACAATAGGTGAGGAGAGACCCACCAGTTTCAGACTCCCGCTTTTTTTCCTTTTTCCTCAGCTTCTGCTTAGATTCATTCTTTCCACTCCTTCCCTCTCTCTCATTCACTCCATCTCTTTCTGCTTCACTCTTCCCTCTCTCATGCCTTTTTTTCTATTCTCTCCCCAACCAGGCTGACTGCATTTGTGGTTAAATGCTTTGTCCAAGCCAAGCCATACATTTTCCTGGACAACAGGACCATCCAAGCTGCTCTCAGCTGGCTGGAGTTCCACCAGCTTCCCAACGGTTGCTTCAGAAATGTGGGCCAACTTTTCCACACAGCCATGAAGGTAGGAGCCAGAGCACCTTGAAGGACAACTCAAAGCAGTTCTTGCCAAGTGTTCTGGTAATTGTTTAGTTCACTTCCCTGTATTGTTCTGCTTTCTTGCCTGGGAGCAAGCCAGGGATAGGTGGGACCTTTACTGAAAAGCTTCAGGTCTTTGTGTATTAACTTTCCCATCTTTTTGGATGTTTATGCTTTTTGTAGGGAGGTGTGGATGGGGAAGTCCCCTTGGCTGCCTACATCACTGCTGCATACTTGGAGGCAGGAGAGACACCAGAGGTAAATATTTGGATTCTTTGCCATGCTCTTGCCTTAAGATCTGAATCCTGAAGAGCTTAGTGGTGTCACTGAAGCAGGCAACAGGGTGTCTTGGAGAGGCTTGTGGACAAATAGGGTGGGGGAGGAGGAACTTACCACTTCTCAGGAAAAAGCCTCAACTATCCCTTGAGGAGGACATCGCTGGCAGGGGAGAAGGTGAGGTTAGACTACAGGGAGCCATTGGAGTTCATGGCTAGATACTATGCCCATTTCCCAGGCTTTGGCTGCTCATTCCTGCTCCTCCCACCCCCATCCTCCCACCCCCTTGCTACCCCTTGTACTATACACAGCTGAGAGCTAGTGGTGAGTTGTTAGGGAGGACAGGTTGGTGTAGCTGCTCCCACGGTCAAGTAAATAGCCATAATGACATTTTTAATGTGTTTTAGCTTCCCAGAAAGTGGAAGTCTGGGAAAGGAGTGCTGTAGGGAGACACATGTTGTGAAGTAGGGCAGCTGGAATTGCACACCTAAGTAATAACAAGAYGGAATTCTTACAAGTGCTAAAGATCATAACTAATTACTCTGTGGTACTGGCAGTTAAAAAAATATCGTCAACTTGATGGAGAAATGCTGTTGCTATAGACTTTGAGAAGCAAAATTAAGAAAAGTAAGTGAAGAAGCAGTGCTTTTCATTGCGACTGAAAGCAATGGACTTAGGGAAAAAAGCAAGACRGATGGGAATTAACCTTCTTTCTGGCAACATCTGTTCTTCGGGTCACCTTTTTTCACCATAAGGACAATTAAGTGTTGGAACAGGTTGCCTAGAGAGGTTTAGTTGTCTCCATCATTGGAGGTTTTCAAGACCTGACTGGATAAAACCCTGAGAAACCTGCCCTGATCTCATAGCTAACCCTGCTTTGAGCAGGAGGTTGGATTAGAGAGGTCCCTCCCAATCTGAATTATTCTATCAGTCGGTAGTTCTATAAGCTGTCTGAGTTTTGGCTGACTTTTGTGGAGGAGGCTTTTCATGAAACTGGATGTCAAATATTTGACACGTACTGTGCTCTGCAGCAGAATGAAACAAAAGGACAAGGACCTTCATCCTGGTAAAAAATTAACGAAGAGTTTGTTGTAGGTCTTAAGAACCACTTTTGTCATTTGGGAAGGAAAGCAAAGAGTTACTGAGAAGAGACCAGACTGCTCCAAATCCATGAGTAAAATCCTGAAAGGGAGACAAACAGGACCTCAAAGCAATTTGCACGATGAGCTAGTGGAAGCCACTCTGTCCTGAATGAATCCACAGAGGGTGACATAGTGGTGATAAAAATCTAGGCTACCACAAGGTAGGAGACCTCATGGAATTCCTCATACTCCAGAGAAGATGACAACAGTATTATTAGCTCAGAAAGGATTGCCCATGGAGTCAGGAATGCTTTGTTGCAGAAGCAGATTTGTTGATGTGAAAGTAACCAGACAGTTATTCAATTGGACATACATGCATAAACCGTTGTTTTTAAAAAAAATGGTCGTGACAGTGAAAGACACTCAAAAGTATCAACAAATAAGTAAAAATACAAGTCTCTCAGTAGTTATCCTAGCCCCAGTGAAGGACTTTGCTGAGTAGGTCTGTGGGTAGATGAAGTGGGAAACACAAAGCTTGCCATAGCACCCAGGAAAAGAGTGTCCTTGAGTGGGTTATAAATGCTTTTACAAAGAATACACAATCACTGGAGGTCAAAATTCTGAGAAACAGTTTGAGGATGGCCTGCAAGGGCTAATGCACTCAAGATATTCAGAACAGGTCCTACTTTCCCTTACAAGCATACCTACAAGGCTCATGAAAAGTCATTAGGGGTTAAAATGCAGGGAAAAGGTTGGAGATATTTTACACTGTCCCAAATGGACTGATATTAAAGCATGGTTTGTATGACAAAAAATCTAGGCAGATACAAACAGCCCTCTACCCCCACTCAGTCTTGGAAATTGATCTCTTGGAACAAAACAGATTGTTTATGTTGACTGCGGAAACAAATGGCATGTTGTAGAGGAGCAGTTTCTTAGCTGGCATGTGACTGCTCCCAGGGAAGCTAAATGCTTCTGTACAGTATGCACTTAGTACTGCTATTGTCAGCACCAGGATGAGCACAGTAAGTGTGAAAACACTTCCAGTAGAGTGGCACTCTCAGTTCCTGTGTTAGTTTCACCAGAAGACACCAGAGCCAGGTGGGTTATAATACATGTCAGACTGTTCCTAGACAAGGTATTAAGATGTATGATAACAGTCAGCACTTCACAGGTGGTACATCAAGTGTACAACAATTCACTTGAAGTTCGGTAGTTGTACAAACACTAGTGCTGTTACCTCCATTTTAACTGTCTGGGAAAGTGAGAGATTTAAGAAGCAAAAGGAATCATTAAGGAGCCTCTGAACAAATTCATGAATGTGATGTAATTCCTACGTAGGTCTATTCAGTTACAGAATACAAAGGTTACTGTACTGCTTGCCGTTATTATATTTAAGGGCAAATAGAAAAGTAGGACTTCTGAAATGATGGGAGCTTAGCTTACCGCTTCTGCTGGGCTTTAACAAGAGAGAGCAACCAAAAAGCATCAGCTGGATCCTGGGAACTTTTGGTACTCCATGAATAGATACTATGAGCATTTCTGAGAATTGGTGGCTGCATCCAGCAATACATGACATAGATGGTATAGAATAAGGGTGGATACTGTGCTGGTTTCTGCTGGGATAGAGTTAATTTTCTTCCTAGTAGCTGGCATAGTGCTGTGTTTTGGATTTAGTATGAGAATAATGTTGATAACACACTGATGTTTCAGTTGTTGCTAAGTAGTGCTTACACTAGTCAAAGGCTTTTCAGCTTCTCATGCTCTGCCAGCGAGAAGCTGGGAGGGAGCATAGCCAGGGCAGCTGACCCAAACTGGCCAAAGGGATATTCCATACCATATAATGTCATGCTCAGTATATAAACTGGGGGGAGTTGGCCGATGGGTGGCGACCGCTGCTCGGGAACTGGCTGGGCATCGGTCAGTGGGTGGTGAGCAATTGCATTGTGCATCACTTATTTTGTATATTCTTTTATCATCATTATTATTATTATTATTATTTTCCCTTCCTTTTCTGTCCTATTAAACTGTCTTTATCTCAACCCACAAATTTTACTTTTTTTTTTTTTCTGATTCTCTCCCCCATCCCACTGATGGGGGGAGTGAGCGAACAGCTGTCTGGTGTTTAGCTGCCTGCCGGGTTAAACCACAACACTGCTGTACCATCTAGAGAGCACAAAGATGACACAGACATTACCTTTTCTCTTTCCTAGAAGGGAAAGAGATGAGGAGCATGTCACATGTCAGAATAAATCTTAAGTGTAGCCCTTGTGTGATCCTTACTGTACTTAACCAAGAGGCCACTGGAAGAGGGGAAACCACAAAGTGCTCTAGATGTGCACATATGGGACAGGCAACTACTGTGAGCCTTTGGCTCATGTTTGGAATAGCATAGCTGAATGCTGGAATACAATGCTGCTGAGACCAGTGGGTTTGCTGCCTCCTGCCAACAGCAGTACTGGTGTTCCAGGAGAAACTGGAAATCCTAGTGACCTTGTAAGGCACTGTAGAGGGGAATTGAACACAGTAATCTTGGTCAGCAGGCTGGGTGTAAGCATTTGCAATTGTGCGTTGTTACTCTTGTTGTGTTTGGACTTGGAAAGTAAGATGTGGTGGTGTTATTCCAGCAGTAAGGCATTCATTTCACTGAGAGAGCACTGCTGAAACCCATGACCAGCTCAGGGGGAGTCTGTCAAGCACCTTGCACCAAGGGCTGGAGACACTGCTTACTGGTGCTGCACTGATACAAAGAGAATAGTGCAGGCTCGAGCACAGAGACACCTGGGGGAATGTATGGGGTGCTTTTTGTGCCAGCATATGCTAATGCATCCTTCTGCTTGTGTACCTCAGTGTTTGCCTGCCTCATGTGTGTTTGTGTGTGACCAACACCCATGTAACTCTTCTCTGTAGAGTACAGTGGTGCGCAAGGCTCTGGGCTGCATCGCTCCTTCCCTTCCCAAAGCTGCCAGCACTTACACCCAGGCCCTGCTGGCCTACACCTTCGCCCTGGCTAAGGACTCTCAACGCACGCAAGAGCTACTTGATATGCTTGATCGAAAGGCAATCAGAGCAGGTACGGGAACCTCAGTGCCAGGTGAACATCAGAGAAGGGACAAGTGACCTTTCTGAGCCCTTGGTTATATGCAACCTGGAAGGACCATAGCCTTACCCTTTAGGTCCTTCACCAAAGAGAGTTTTCAGACAGCCAGTCTACAAACTCAAGGTATGTGCTGGCAATACTGTGGTGTGGGTGCTGATCTCCTTCAAAACTCTCATCCTTTTCTGGTAGACAAAGTGGAGGTTGGGCTCTGAGAGAAGTGGGCTTTCTTATGCAGGACTGCAAAGTGCCAGAGAGGGAAGCAAGCTGGCAAGCTGCCCCGCTTCTTGTTAGTCCCTGACCCCCAGGACTGGCTAGTGGGTAGCTAGCTAGTATCAGGTAGTTAGTGGACCTGGCAAACAGGACAATGGAGAAGTTGGACGTCTGGGAGGTGCTGTGTGTGCAGATTATTGGCATATTAGTTTTTGTATATCACCTTGGTGTGTAATACAGAGTGTTGGGTATTGCAAAATACATGGGATTGCAGTTCACCCAGTGATGTGATGACCCAGCCAAGAGGTACTTACTCGGTGGTCTTTGCAGACACAAGCCACTGTGCCTCCTAGACCTCAGGATTTCCTTCCTGACATCCCTCAATATCATCTACTCCCTTCCTTTCCCAGGTGGGCAGATCCACTGGAGTCAGACCTCGTCCAAGCCCAGACCCAGCACCAGCCCTTGGTCACAGCCACTGTCTGTGAATGTGGAGTTGACAGCCTATGTCCTCCTGGCCCTGCTGTCCAAGCCAAATGTCACAGGGTCTGATCTCACCACAGCCTCTGGCATCGTGGCCTGGCTCACCAGGCAGCAGAATGCCTATGGAGGGTTTGCCTCAACACAGGTAACTCATGGSCAGGGAAGGGGATGTTGCTTGAGAAGGAACCTCTGCACAATCTATGCACAATTTGTGCAAGCGTGAACGCTTTGAGGAGACGAGCCCTTGTACATGGAAGTCCTCAGGACAGCGAGATCAAGTGTCTTTGGGTCTCAGAGCTGCAAATGTAATTGTTTCTTCCTTTTCAGGACACAGTAGTAGCCTTGCAGGCCTTGGCTAAGTATGCAGCGCTGACATACAGCACGAAAGGGGTTGCAGAAGTGAGGGTGAGGTCCCAGAGAGGCTTTGGGAGGAAGTTCCAAGTCTCCTACCAGAACCGGCTATTGGTGCAGGAGGCAGCACTGACAGAAGTCCCGGGAAAGTTCTCAGTGCAGGCCCATGGCAGCTGTTGTGTCTTTACCCGGGTAGGTTCCCACAGACCCTGCTGTGACAACCCTCTGCTCATCATCTTATCAAAACCAAAAGTCTCTGTTGCAGCTCTATGCAAGGAAATGTGCATTAACTGGGCTTTAATCCCAGCCTGTTGCCAATGCAATAAACCTGTGTGCTGTAGGAGACTTAGAGACAGAACGTGTCCAAATGTGAGGACAGCGATGCTTCCATGGCTCTCAGGGTATTGGAGGATGGAAATGTTGTATAGTGGTCCCACTGCTGTGTGCCTGACTTGCACAGTCTCAAGGGGAAGGGTGAGGAGAAGGAGCCCCAGCTGGAAGGGCTTGGGGAGGGATTGGAAGGTTTCCAATCTGAGTGACCTTTATTTTGGGTACTGGGATGAGTGTGCTCACTATGTATGGTTTATCCAGTCACTGTCTGGGGTCCATATCTTGAGAATTAGAGTAGTCAGTGAGAAAAAGGTATGATAGATGATACTGAACTAATTATCCATGTGTCCATCCACATCCATTCTGTCTTTTTGTCTCTCCCTGCAGATGGTGCTGAGATACAACACGCCCTCCCCACAGGTCTCCACATCCTTTGCCTTGCAAGTGAAAACCGAGCCAGTGAATTGCACCGAGGATGATACACACTCTGTTACTGTCTATGTCAATGTCAGGTGACTCTAAAGACACAGCTCCACTTGGGAAGGAAAGCCAGGCATGGCTGGAGAGCTGAGGGGTGCTTCTTGGCTGCAATGGAGGCACCAGGCAGTTTCAGCAGAAGGTCCAGATGGAAGATGGAGAAGGAAAGATACAAGTGTCTCTGGGGAAGGGAAATGTTTTTGAGGGCTTTGGTTCTTGCTAGGGAGAGGAGTGCAAGTAGTCACCTCAGACTGGGGATGCTCAGAGCAGTGCAGCCATCACGTGTCCCCTGTGAGAGGGAGCAGTGACTGCCTTGGCTCCGGTCCTGGCTGGGCTGCCTAGCTCAGGGTCCTGCACACCGGGTATGGTGGTGGAGAGAAGGGGAAGCTGGGAGAGACTCTCTTTTTGATCTTCTCCCCTAGGTACACTGGGAAGAGATCCACTTCCAACATGGTGATTGTGGAGGTGTCCCTACTGTCTGGATTCGTCCTGGCTCCAGGATCTGGGATGTCTGTAAGAAGCCTGCAATCAGGATGGTGATGTGTCAGTGGGACCATCCATGCCCAAGGAGAGGGGGAGGTTGCATAGGAAGGTGTTGCCTGGCTCTCTCTTGAGCAATCTCACCATCCCTTCCCCTCTGCCACACAACAAACATGAATACATACTGTTGGCTCTCTCTTTGTGCCTTGGGGATGGTGATCCTTCTGGCCCAATTCGCTCAGCATGTCCTCGACAGCTAAGTAGCATAGGTTCCTGTCCTTGGGTTTTGCAGGAGCTGAGTGGCCCTGCAGGGAGATCAGCCTGAGGGGCTAAGAGCCCCAAATAAGTTTGGAAGTGAGTGAATGAGAACCTGCCCACTCAAGCTTAGATAAACCTTGTTGGGATGTCTCACACTTGCTTTTCAAAAGACCCAACTAAATTGCTTCCTCTGCTCTCCTGTCCTAGCTGCAGCATTGGCACCCTGTGAAAAGAACTGAGAAAACACAAGGAGGTGTTGCCATCTACTTGGACAAGGTATGTGTGTGCTACTAGAGAAGCTGCAGGAGTGGAGGACAGTGGCGGAGTTGTGTGGGGAATCCAGGGCTGGGCTAGCAGAGCAGGATATTCAAGATTCATCTTGAAGTCCTGCCTTTGACTCCACGGAGTTATTGCCTATCAGTAGGATCAAATTTAGGTGAGGAATAAAAAGAACAGCTCGTAAGTGAAGTGTCCTTTGCTCTTCTTCCCCAGCTGAGCCATAAGTCTGAGACATATGTCCTGCATCTGGAGCAGGAGATTGGGGTGACCAACCTGAAGCCAGGCCATGTCAGAGTCTATGACTACTACCATCCAGGTTAGTGTGGAACCATGGGTGCCAGGGCTGTCTGGGTGTTTGCACTTGGATCTGTGCAAGGATAACTTAGGTGTCTCCCGTCCTGTTGCAGAGGAGCAGGCCCTGGCTGATTATAATGTCTTCTGCATCTGAGGTAGGTGTGAGTCCCTTCCTCAGCCCCTGTACAGACCTAGCAGCCTTGTGATGTTTCCTCTGCAACCCAGCCACCTCTCTCTGTCCCAGAGGAGCCCTGTGTATCTCTGATTCAGCATGTTCCCTTCATCTAGGACTATATCTGGAATTCCCTAGGCCTCCAGGGACTTTAGTCTCTGCCCTCTGTTTTCTGGACCTTGTAATGTAGTCTTTGCTGGATTGCCCTGTAGGCAGGACATGAAGTGTTTAACATGTGGCCATGCTGTGAAGGACTAGTCGTGCATTTTCTGGGACTCTCTGCAGGGCTCTTTGGGCTGGTATAGTGCATGGGACTGCCTGCCAGCTGAGTGACAGTGCTCATAGATTGTTTGCACTGTTCCAGAAGAACTTCCAAGCAGAATTCATGGTACTAGTTTCAGCTTACACTGTTTGGGTATGGAGAATCCCAATTCTTCCTGGGGAGGGGCTGAGATAAAACAAGGGCACTAGACCAAACCAGAGAAACGCTTTCCTTTAGAGTCCTTAGTGAGAGCCTGGGCTCCCTAGCTGTTAGCACCCCAGAGTTAATAATTTGGGTCGTGTTATTTGCTCACTGGGTTACTCCCTCTTCCTGCTCTCATTTCTCCAAGGACTTGGTCTGTTCCCTTACTGTCCACTGTTTCAGCCCACAGGGATCCCACTAGCGCGAGATGCCCTAGGACAGCAGGGCTGCTGCATTATTGCTTCTGGTATGATGGGGCATGCGTCACCTGGAAAGTCACATCTCAGTGGGCTGGGGCAAATCTCAAGTTGGATTTCAGGACTAAATCCAGCCCAAGCCATCCTGCTCATCCTGACAGCCATTTCCTGGTGAATTCTTTGGGGTGTCTGATTAATTCTGATTGTTTTAATCCAGGGATTTTCTTGCTTGTAAAAAGAATGAAAATAAAATATAAATTAAAAATCTGGGTACTGTGGTGTGTGTTTGGACTCTGTGACAGAGGATTACCTTGGAGGAGAGAACAGAAGCAAACTCTCATAGAGAGAGCGTAGCTGAACTTTGCACCTGGCATTCATTTCTTCCAGCACTGGATTCCACTCCAGCAGCGTCGTGCAGCCATCAGTATGGGGTGAGGACTCCTAGCCCTGTATGGAGACTGATCCCTCTGAGCATCATCTACTGCACACAGATATAGCTGAGCAATAAGGCCTTGGCTGATTCTGCACTTTACACGGATGTAAAGTAAATCTACCCTGCTGTGTATCTCACTGATTAGCTTCTGTCCTCCTAGCACAGAAAGAGGGAGGGGAGTAATTTTAGTTTCTGCACCTCCTGTGAAGCTGGATCTTGCACAGGACAATTCAAACATGAGTTGTCAGGCAGGGATGGTGCCCCAGGGTTGAACCCTTCCCCCAAATGATCTACTGGAGAGTGAACATGACAAGGAGATGCAAGGGCAATTCAACAACCAAAGTATATGTGAAAATTCAACATCTCTCGCTGCTTTTTAAAATCAAACCTCATGATTTAAGGAACTCCAGCTCGTGATCTGGGATCTTCAAGCTTGACCGTGCTATGTCCCTGTATAGGCAGGTAGGTCTCCACAGACCCTYGCTAGAGCTGGCTGTGAGAGTGTGATGGCTGAACGCAAAGTCAGGCTTGGGGGTGGAAGGTCTGGGAGGGGAGTGGGGGTTGAGGGTCTGGATTTGGCTACAGCGTGAAAGTTCTCCAGACCAGACCCTGCAGCAAGGCTGGGATTTGTGGTGGTTTAAAGGGAGGGATTTGGAAAGCGTGTTTAAATTTCAACTTTGAAGTTCCAGAGTAACCCTGAAGTCTCAGCAAGTCCCCTCTGTGAGGCAAAGACACAAGGATTGCAAGTTCTTTTGGTTAAGAGCTAACAGTCTCCATAATGCACCAAGGAGATCTGCCAGCAGGGCAGGCTGCTGAAAGCCTGCTCCGTGCTTCATGTGCAGGTTAACAGGACCAGAATGAATGCATAAATTCAGCACAGCAGTTAGGTGTTACCAGTGCCCTGTGCAGTGCCAGAAGTGGCTGCACTGAGGTTGGCTTCCTTCCAGGTGTCACTTTCTCCCTCCTTCTGCACCTTTGTTTAAACAGGTGCTTTTTCCTTCTCTTTATTCAATTTCCTCAGCAGTCCATGAGCAATGCAGAGCCCAACTCTGCAGAACAGGATTTTTGCCAGAATACTACTTTCTCTGAAACTTTTAAGAAAACAACTTGGCAGATACTGCGGCTTTCGTTGCAAATGTCTCCTCTTCCCCTCGCCTTTACCTCTGGCAATGTCTGCCCTTGCTGATATCAAAAAGCAGAACTGGAGCTAGTCAGGCCTGCACCTGGTATTGGTACTTAGAGAGTACCATTGGCTAGAGCTTGGGCTCTTGCAGACAGGGAGGGACCCCACTCATCACTGCCAATGCCACCATGTTTTTATCATCTGTTTTGTAGTGCTTAGCAAAGCACAGGCAACAGGTCTGATGAAAGTCCCTGCAATAGAGGTTTATTGGGAAAGCAACTGCTGTAGTGGTCATACACACACGTATTCTACCTACTGCTTACTGACCCCAGGAGGGGTAGCTCATGCATGAGCCCATTATTGCAGGAGGAGTTCACACACAAAAAAAACCCCCACTGATATGCATATGTGTACACACGCTCTGTGTAAAAATTGCATGTAGTGACATTTTTGACTCAATATCCATTGCAATTTCTATGTCCACTTTCTTAACATCTCTTCTGGGTCCTTCAAAATGTTCTTTCTTGGACTTAAACTGTAGTACCTGTGGTGTCTGGCTACTAGAGAGCATTTGGAGGGAGGTGGTTGTCTTCCAGGAGAATTTAAACACAGGGAAAAAACCACTTTTGTACAAAACACATTGATTTCTCTGTGGCCTGAACTTTCCCCTCTCTGCTTAGAGCAGGAGGTGTCAAACATCACACTCATTTGTTTATCCTTCACAAAATTGAGGGGTTGCGGTGATTCAACCTGGAGTCTTGGTGGTGCGCGTGCTTCCATCTAGCTTGTGATCAGCTCCACTGCTTGAGCACCGAGGACTGCCTGCCTCCAGGGACACAAATCCAGCCTCAACTCCTTGAGTGCCTCTTGGCTGTCTCTGGGCCAATGGGTCTGTGGGCTGGGGAAGGATCTCAGCACAAGGCAGCAGCCAGGTACTGTGTGCCCTGCCCCAARTTCCAGTGGGTGCAGAGCCCTGCTAAGAGGTGCTTGCTTCCCAAGTGCCTCCTGGCCACCAGCAGCTGGTCACCATGCTAGTAGTGGGAGATGGAGATGGAGCTGAGCCAGATGAATCACGCACACCAAGCCTGCGGCTTTGTTTTTGCTGCTCCAACATTTATTTCATTCTGCTTCATTGTCTGGGAGCTGGATTGGGTTGATTGCTCAGGATGTAGCTTTCCAATCAGTGCTAAGTCCAGAACTTCAGAAGTGTTTATGTGTCCACTCTCACAAAACGGCTGCTGGAGTCAGTAGGAGCCAGGACTCTCAATACCTTTGCCACTGTGAGCCCATGGGCTGTTATGAGGGATCTGGCTGTCCCCTGGAACCGCTGTGGATCTACCGTGAAAAAACAAATGTCAGCTGGATTGTTCAGCAGGCACTGCCTGTACTTTTTGAGACCCATGGAAAGAAATGAAGGGCAGCCTAGTGTTGGAGAGTGATTCATGTTCTTGCTCCGGTTCCTGTTCGCTTGTTTATCCAGGTGCACTTATACCTTTTTCTCAGCCATTGGCACCAGCAGCTCTGAGCTGAACAAAGCCTGGGGCTGGCGGAGAAAAAGGAGAGGATTTGTATCTGCCCACTATGTGTGTGTGTGGGGTGTGAAAAAAAAGCCCCAAACCCTAGTGTCCTTGTTATGCATCAGTCTTTCCGAAAGAAAGGGAAAATATTACTAGGCCCTACATATTTAAGAGCTCAGTTTGGTACTGGAGGATCAATCAGTGGTGCATTTTGATATGAAATGGCCATTACACTAAAATAGAACAACTTCCTTATTTTATGAATAAGTAGTTTCAAGAACCAGATTTTCTTTTCAATTATGGTAAGATACTCAGGGAAAAGTTCAGTATAATCAGTAGACTAATAGGTAAAAAATTAGCATGCGGAAAGAAGTTCCCAAGCTAGATAGCGTATGTTCCCATCACCTAGGGCTAGAGCCACAGCCTCTTGGTAGCTAGAGAAAACCCTGTAGGACTCAAGCCATGCAGTTTTTGACCTGCCTGACCAACGTTCAAACCTCATGTCCACCGGTGAGTGAGTGTGTAAGTTGGCTCTGAACTGGACCACAGAGGACTGTGTGATATAGCTGAAGTGAACTGCAGCTGTTAGTTTTCCTCTTCAAACTGAAATACCTGTAGGGCAGAGATAAGGTGAGGACTCCAGCTCTGCCTGCTCTCTGTGCTCTCCTCCTGGGTAAGGCAGCACTCTGCGAAGGAGCAGAGCGCTATGCATATATACTTATTCTGTACAAAGCCGGGTCTCCAGTTCAAGACTGAGACCTGCCTCGGGAGCTACAGACTCAGAAAGCTTGGGGACGGTATGACCACAAGAGCTCACCGTGAGCTCCAGCTGAGTGCACGTGCCAAGGGGTCGTGGGACAATCCAGCTGGAGGCAAAACAATGGGACTGGGGCTGCAACTGGCACAGGGAGCAGGGTCAGTGCAGTGAACAGGAAACAGGCTGTTGCTTAGCAAAATAAAAAGCAAATTTGTCTGAATGATGCTGGTCCATCCGCAGGGGAGTAGGAGAGCAGAGTAGAGAGGCTGGAGTCCAAAAAGACTTGGATTGGCTGGGGAACATCCTGAATGGTACAACCCTGTGCCTGCAGCACTATAAACACAGGAATGAGGCAGAAGGAAGGAAACTTTGGGGCTACTTGTCTGCTTCCTGGGAGAAACAGCAACAACAGCAGGTGGCCTGAAGACCTTAGAAGCAGAGACGCTGCACCCTACCTTCTCTCCTGACTGGCCCTCCAGAGGAATCCACCTCTCTGGGGGTCTCCCATAAAAATGTGGACTCCCTTCCTCCTGAGCTGCCTGCTCTACACCCTGGGGATAGTGGCACAACCGTAAGTGCCATTTAAAAATCTGGTGATTGATAGTTGTGATGCTGAGGGAGGGGCCAGGATAGCAGGGAGAGACTGTGGGACCCTGCGAGTCATCTCCCAGAAGGGATAGACACGGGGTGCTACGCAGCATGCCACAAGCCTTATTATGAACACAGGATCCTCCTGAAGGTGGGAACCTCTCTCATGGATATCGCTGCAGTACAAGAACTAGGTGAGGACTGACGGTGGGAACAAGAAGAGTGAGGGACTGCAGTCTAAGCCGGGCTGAAGGGAAAGGTGTAGGATAAAGTGAAGGGCAAATGAAAAGGGCTGCAGGGCTGGGGATGATTAAGCAGGAACCAGTCTGCTGCCAAGGTAGTTGAGGAGCCATCTCAAAGCAAGAACGGCAAATCCTTTTCTGTTGAGGGGCTGGACTGTTGTGTTTTCCAAGGGCAGTGGGAACACCTAAGAATGGTTCCCTTTGCAGAAGCAGAGACGGTCTCTACTGTACATGTTCCTCTGCACTACTGTAGCATCCTCAAAACCATGTACATACCAGCGTGACCAGCATTTCTCTTGTATTTATCTGAAACTAACGATATACCTTCCATCACCCCTGTGAGTGGTTCACACTCTCATTGTTAATCTGTCCCTCTCACTCCAGCTGAGCAGCACTTCCTGCCCCCAGAGAGGTGGTAAACCGTCCTGCTTCCTCAGGCCATAGAGTATTAGTGCCAAGAGTGGGTGAGACTACTCCCAGGATATGATGTCTTGTTTTCCCACTGCAGGAGGTACTTGATCATCGTTCCAGCTGCACTGCCCTACCCCTCTTCCCAGAGGGTGTGCTTGGATCTCCGCGGGGTGGAGAAGCCTATTCGTGTGGCCTTAACTCTTGTGCATCCATCTGGCAACCTCAGCCTCTACCGCAAGGTTGTCCGGAACAACTGGATCTTCGAGTGCTCCAAATTTCAGGTCAGGATCATTCTTGGCAGGGACCTCTAGCTGGCAGCTCCCAGCATGCTCTTTTGACTCATAACTCCTCTCACCAGAGAAATAGAGAATGAGGATGACGGGAGGAGAGAGGGCATAGAAAGGAGTGAATGCAAAGTCAGGGAGAGTGTTTAATGGGAGCCTGGTGTCTTTGCTTCCTGCCTTTGTCTATCCGTATGATGCTGTTCCTGCTGGGTATCTCACAATCCACCCTGGTGGCACACTGAGGAAAGGCTGCCTGGGCAGGCACCAAAGGACTGAGGAGGATGGAGGCGCTTAGAAGTCCCCAAATGGCAGCTGTGCAGCTCATTCTCTCCTCTGAGAAGGAAGCACTGTCATAGGGTGTTGTTTGCGAATCGTGACGCAGGAAGAGCCAGACCTTTCATCTCAGACATCCTCCATCATGTCTGCTTCCCTCCAAGCTTCTCTTTAAGGGCTGGAAAATGTACTGGAGGACTAGAAAAGACACGGGAGGGTGTGCACACAAGCTCAGCACAGGTCTTTCTGATCTGCCAAACTCATGAACCTTATTTTCTTGGTTTGCACTGACGAATAAGAGTGGATTTCAGCCTCTGTGACCCGCAGACTCTAGGAAACAGATTTATCATCAAGGTAGACCTTTTCTTCCCTTGGGTTAAGTCTTCTCCATCTCGCTCCATGCAGGCACTAACAGTGGCCCTGTGAAGGGGTAGACACAATTTCTGTGCCAGAACAGGCTCCCTTTTCCTCTTGTCCAAGATCTGCCCCAAGTGCAAAGGTGTTGTCCCCTGTGCTTCCATAGACACAGCCCTCAGCCACTGAGGGGACACCCTSTGCTGGCCTTCAGAGTAAGACGGAGAAGAAGCTGGCCTCACAGTGCAGCAGGAGCGAGGAGAAGAGCACTGCTCTGATTCCATCTTGTCCCCTCCTGCTGCCTACTAACCTGGTGGCTCCTCTTTTGTGTCCTAGGTCCCCCAACCTGCAGGCAGTCAGGAGGTGGGCACTGTCCACCTGCGCATCTCCAATGGCCACTACTTCAATGCAAATGAAGAGAAGCAAGTCCTGATCCGCAGGGCTGGCACAGGCACCTTCATCCAGATGGATAAACCCGTCTATAACCCAGGACAGACAGGTGAGCACTGCATGGAGCACCCCGACGGTTCCCCTGCCTTGACCTGCCTGGACTTTGTTCCCAATTTCCCGTGAGTGGCGTGCTGAGTGCTTTGTGCCATGTGGCCTCCATGGGGACGGAGGGGGAAGCTATCTGCTATCTTCTGGAGTATCCATGCACCACGTTTTAGGGGTGGGAGGGGACTGGAAGGGTCGGTCTCACACGATCTAGGAGCAGAGCTGGCTTGGAAGAGGGAGCAGACCTGAACGTGGTCTTCTCGGCCAGGGCCAGGTAGGACTGGTCTGCTCACACTGCAGACGAGGAAATGTAAGGGTAACACCGGGTGTAGCCTGTGGGAAAGACCCTATATTGTGACGCTGKCTGCTGTGCTGCTGCCATGCGTTTTGGGGGGAAGAGGCGATGAGCAGGGCTGAGCAAGGGGTAAGGGGGGCTGCAGGGCAGGCATGGGGCTGCTGGTAGGGCTGTGTGGGGAGCTGTGATTTCGGGGTGAGGCAAGTGCAGGGCAAGTCCATTCCCAAACGCGTTCCATCTCTCTAATGTGCTTTTCTCCATTTTCTCCCTTCAGTGAAATTCCGGATCGTGACGTTGACTGAAGATTTTGCTCCCGTTAACAGCAAGGTAAAGCCTGTCTAAGTGGAGGCGAGGAAGTATCCGGGCTCCCTCTGTCAGTTCTGCCTCCTCTGCCAGCCCCACGCTGTGGAGGCTGAGACAGTCCCAATGTTTGCAGCACCCAGGGTGGCTAACGCCGACCCTCTATTAAACTAAATTGGAACAGCAGCGCCTGTTTGCCGACGGCTGTGCTGTCGCTCTCACAGGACGGCTGCTGGCCGGTGGGAGGGTTGGCGCTGCTGGTGGTATTTGGGGAGTGTGCCAGCACTCCCTACTAGCTGAGTTAGTACAGGGCAGCCCAGGAGCGGCGTGCACCTGCCCCCACCCCACCAAAAAAACAGGCAGGGCTTCTGGGGACATCCGCGGGCTGCTGGCCATGGGCACAATTACCAGACAAGTAGCGTACAGACTTGGCCAGACCCAAAGCTCCCCTCCCGCAGCTCTGGAAAGCTCAGCGATTTGTGGAGTGTGTTGCACCTAAGGGTGGCAGGAGGGTCTGAAGCAAGCTGTGATCCATCTGCAAAATTTTAAGAAAAATTAATTGATATGGGAAAGGATATGCGTGATCATAAAAAAAGAGAGAAAACTATAACCAAATTATACTGACTTGCTGCTGGCAGCAGCTCATTCTCCCCATGTCAAGGGAGTGAGACATTGCCAGAGACTTGCATATGGGCTAGCCAGGAAACTGCAAGACTAGCATCTTTCCACGGTAAGCAATTATACCTGCAGCCAGCTATTTCACACTCCTCTGTCCTCAAGCAATTTAAGGACAGCCAACAGGAATTCATGCCATGACAGATAAATACTGAAGGGCACATGTGAGCAGAGAGTTGGATCAAATCCCTCTAGAGTGAAATAAAGGGAGAGATCCTTCCAGCTTCTTTATTGCTGACTTCGTTTCCTCTTTTTTGGRCTATTGGTGAGGGCCTAGGATCATGCACTCCTTTCTCCTTCCAACAGAGAAGTCATATCTCTTATATTATTTAGATAATAGAGTAAACAATACCTTTGCTTCCATGCCTAAAATTGGTTCATGAAGATATTTGACCATAAATGTTTGATGTCTATGTGTGAGTATAGGTAAATTAGCATTATAACTGTTAATAATGCTGTGATGAAAATTCAAAAGAGGTCACGTTTAACCAAAGCTATTATGAGGCTTGAGTTCACTGCAGCATTAAAGCTATAATATATAGTTTGTAAATTAGATGGGTTGGAGATAACATGGGTGCTGTTCACAAGCATGTTTAGTTTTAGTATTGACATTAGATTCAATGTTGCCTATGATAACTTGCATGAAAGCTTAGAATGATGAATAATGTGAATTACATGTGGCCTGTTTACAGACCAGTTAATCTCCCAAGCCCTTTCTCCTGCCTCCTTATGCCTCGTGCTCCCAAATCACATGTCCTTCACCACTACTGCCTCCTGACTGATAGCTGCAGTGATATAAGAACAAGCAGAGAAATAATAGACCTAGAAGGGCTGAAGTATGTCCTTCTTTGTCCCTCCCTGTTACTGTCAGCTGCAGTCAGCAGTAATTCATATCGCCAAGCCTCACCTCCTAGGCCAGGGATTTTACAGGAAAATATGAGGTGTATTCTTCCTATAGGTGACACAGCTTTGCAAATTCTTGTGATTTATGTGACAAAACTGATGCCTTTTAATATCTGTGAACTTGGGATGATGGTATTTGTGAGTCTCTCTACTTTTCTCCTTTTTTTATAGTAAATTCTAGTTTTCACAGTTGTAGAGTATCTATCAAAGTGTGTCTTAAAAATTCAGGGATCAAAAAGCAAATCTAAAGAATAGCACAGATTGTTATGTTATGTATTTTCCTTACTATTTCAAAGTCATTTTCTTGGTTTCGGTAGGATCAAGCTCCTTGTATTGTAACGTTTGGGACTGGTGGTGTTGTCACAGCACACGTGGGTAAGATAAGTTTATATGCAGGTTGCTATGTCATGCCAGTTTCTGACATTGCTGTCTGTTTGCTTTGCAGTACTCCGTGGTGGAAGTCCAGGTGGGTGTTTCAGACTCCTCGGGTGTTATGAGGAAAGGTACTTCAGTATGGATAGTACCTAGGCTGCTGTCTTACTGAGTCAAGTTACTTAGGGTCTGTGTATACACATGCACGTGCATACTCCGTCCACATGCTTCTTGTTAACAAGCATTGGTGATCCAAATGGTTCAGCTTCCATCCATTTCTACATTCAGGAACACCAGCCAGGCTTTAGCTAACTCTTACAGTTCATCTTTACCTAAGACTGGAGAGTCTAAATGTCAGGACCTTTCATACCTTCTTTTTCGATGACAGTACAGAGTAGAGTAACCCTGGGTGGGTTCGGTTCACCTCTGTTGGTGCTCCGGCACCCAGGTCACTTCAGCTGGGGAAAAAACAGAAGGAACCTGTGAAAGCCTCTGAAATCTCTGAAACGCCTTTGAATCTAGTGGGCTCTGGGTAGAGAATAGCAGGTGTTGCTGACGACTGCCTCTTCTTTACCTCCCTTGGACTACAGGACCCAAACCAAAACCGCATTGGCCAGTGGCTGGATGTGAGACCAAAACAGGGCATTGCAGATCTCTCTTTCCAGTTAGCTGCTGAACTCTCTCTGGGGACTTACACCATCAGTGTGGTGAACCCAAAAGTGTCCAGTACCTTTAAGGTGGAGGAACGCGGTAAGATGGAGTATGGAGAACAAGAATGGGATGGAAAAAGTTGCTTGTTTCTGTCTGTATAACAATATATAGCCAAACATTGTGAACTAAATTTACTGTCTGAGAGCTAGGATTAAACACAAATCTACAGAGTGTAGAGTGGGCAATATCAGAAATGAACACAAGGGAGATTGTGCTGGAGATTCCTGGAGAAGGTATCAGCTAACAACTAGGCTGGCACAGAGTGAGAATACACTAAAGACCTCTGTGAGGCTGTTTGTATGTTGGGGAAAAAAAGGGGATTCTTTCTTTGCTTTCCCTGTTTTTAATTAGTCCTTGCTTTTACCTCATGAACATGTTCCTTCATGGGACTCCAGCCTTGCATGAACACACTCTTCCTTTTTGTGATCCCATGTCTAGGTAGCCTGTTGCCTTTGATGGAGTAACTCTGTGGTTTTTGTTCCAGTGTTGCAAAAGTTTGATGTTTTCTTCGAGGGACCAGCTCAGATTTATGCTTCAGATAAAACTTTCCCACTGCGTGTGTGTGGCAGGTAAGGAGGATATTCAGGGGAAAGGAAAGAGCTCAACAGAACGGTGTCTCTCCTTCAGTATGTCTCCTACCTCTTGAATCCATCAAGGAGAAGTGGCTCAAGAAGGGCCAAACACAGTCATTCCTTTCAAAGAATCCCAAATAGTGCAAGAGTCAAACTGATGGGTTCTTCCTTGGGGAAGAGGTACATGAGCCACACTTGGGAGAGACCATCCAGCTAGAGGGAYACTTGTCCTAGGCAAGTGATGCCCGGCTCTGGAAGCTGTGTGTGTCCAGCCTTGAAAGACCTTATGTGGGGAAAAACGTATATTTGATATGGGACTGATCTGCTGAGGTGAAGAAGCAGGAATTGGTGTTTCTTTAGAAGGTTATGCTGTTCCTTCTCACTTACATGCTGCTGAACTTATTACCTTCTTAGAAGCAGCAGGTGGGTTTCTCTAGTTATGTAGTCATTGGCAAAAGCTGAGCAGGTGAGGGTGTGAAGGAAGGCATGACCTCAGACGGTATAAGCACAAAGGAGGAAGGAGAATGATCTGGAAAGCACTTTGTAGACAGATAAAGGGTGTAAGCTCATTTGTATTTGGGGCTGGGTTGTCTGGAGACTTTTGGTGTCTCTTTGCTGCTGGTCAGACATAATTTCTCATTGATTGGGACGTTTAAAATTAGAGCATGTGAAGCTCTAGTAGAAAACAGTATAGCACTCCGCATCCCCAGGATGGGTCATAGATGTCTTCCTGTTACTGGTACTGTCAGGAGCATTGCTCCAAAGGGAAAGCCAGAGACAAGTCAAAGCAGGGAAAGGCAGCAAGGCAGGGGAAATGTCTGCACTGACAAGGGCATGCTTCTGCTGTACCTTGCAAAAAACAGCAGAGCAGGTCTGATGATGGAAACAAGAGTCCAGATTATGAGATAAGCCCACAGTGAGGCAGGTCTGAGGTCACTCTGTACCTCTATTACTGCCATACCATGCACTTGCTGTTGCTGTCTGCAGGGACACAGGTTTCTGCTGCTTTCACACCTGAGCTAATATCTCAACTGGGTGCTGCTCCATGCTGTGTGGACACATCAGCTCAGGTCAGGTCAGCTCTCTGTGTCTGCCTGCAATTCCAGGACAGCAAGCACCCAGAAGTGGGAGAGCTTCGGAGAGTGTGGGTCCTTTCCTGCCTGTGCTTTGTTTCTGCCTCTGTTGGACGCAGGACTGTGCTATTGCACTCCCCAAGCACACAATGTGCTATATTTTCATTTGTGCCTGCCTGCTTACCAGCTGCATTAAGACCTTCATCAGGAAGGCCACCTGTGTGGAGCAATGTGCTCAGCAAAACACACAGTGCCTCTGCTTGGCGGCTCCTCTGGTGTTCTCCCTGCAGGTACAGCTATGGGAAAGCAGTGCAAGGGACCATGCGGGTGACTTTGTGCCAGAAGGCAAGGAGGCGTCCTCAAAATGCCAGCAAGGACATCTGTAGGGAATACAGCGGTCCGGTGAGTAAAATCCTGGAAGATACATGGGAAGATACAAGGAGCACCAAACAGGACTAAGTGTCAAGGGCTGAGTGAACAGAATGAACTGCTATGTAGGGAAGGTTTGCCAATCTCTGTAATGTATATGTAGACTAATAAGTAATTGTTTTTATTCAATTAATGCAATTATTGTTGCCCAGACCAACTGAGAAGCCTTTACCCTCAGAAGTTCTTCTTTGTAACTGTGCTTATTAATGATAGGGACTAGAAAAGAGGAATTTCACAGAAAGATTTAGAGTTCTGTTCTTTTCTGGAAAGAAGCATGACTTGCCAGAAATTGATGCAGTGTAAGAAACAACAATTAATAGAGCTTTCTCAGGTGCAAAATTACCATGTTAAGGTGAACCTATCCTGGAGCTGCACAAGGACACTAATGTATGGTGGACACATGGTTAATTCCATAGCAAAATCACATGATGGCTTTTATACTTTATTTTCTCTTTTTATATATTAATATATTGCATATTTTTATATTTTCCTTATTACGTCTTTCCATTCCTAACAAAGTACTTCATAGCTGGGCTCTTCCCTTGTACATATATGGTTGAAAACTTTTCATGCTTTATGATTTGTCATTATGACTTGTTATGGTAGTTGTAATCTTCCAGCTCTGGAAATGATTCATTACTTTGAATTTTCATTTGATTCTGCAGTTCTTATAGCTAGATTATTAAAATACTCATATATTTGCTCTGAGATCCACTTAGTGCAGTCTTCAGTTTTCTACTAAAGCTGGAAAGTTGCCAACATTGTAACTTTGATAAAACTGTGATGCGTGTTTTGTTTTATATTTCTACAATATAAATTACACATATTCATGCATATAAAATAGAAAATACAGAATTTAAAATGTGAGCCACATCAATCTATATATGAGTCTGCATTATTACTTGTTGCAGTCAACAGTTATGACAGAATGACTAATACCTTGTACTTCTGACTCCTTCCCTTCTCCCCAGATAATATCTACCACTTCCTATTGCAGACTGTGAGCAAGGGGTGCTTCACCCCTTCTGTAAGCACGTCAGTCTTCAATCTGTCTCCCAGCGAGGAAGATGGCAAGCTCTACGCAGAAGCCTCTCTCCTGGAGATGGGCACAGGTACCCAGGGGCTCAGCAGAGAAGGTGCAAGGGCGAGGGGGACCATTCTGGGGGTGTGAGGGTCAGAGTGGGCACACCTCCTCCTCTCCTTCAGCTGGTGCTGGGACCATCACAGGACACAGAGAGCGGTCCTGCCCGCGGAACTCGCTGTGCCCACGGAAAGCTACTCTGCCATCAGCAGGCGGATGAGGTGTGGCTGGGAGCGTGGACCGTGAGGCCACGAAGGGTCTTGGAGACATCTTAACTAAAGAAAGAGCTGCCACAGGAACAGCCTCCAAATCTGGAAGGGTGCTGGTGTCAGGAAGGAATTTTGGGACACTCCACTTAGAGGGGCTGGGAATAACAAAGTGAGATTAAACTGGGGTGCGGTAGTCACCTCTGATACTGACCCTGCTTCCCTTGCACTCTGTGTTCCAACAGGGGTGCAGATCAACACCACCAGCCAAATCCTCATCTCCAGGACAGGTGCAAGGGCAGTGTTTGAGACACCAAATGCATATTACATCCCTGGAGTACCCTACAGGGGGAAGGTGATTTTTTCCTTTGCTTCTTCCCTCCCCATCATTTGCCAAGGAATTCAGTGTCTAGTAAATTTTGCTGACCCAAACCATTTCTGTTCCTGAGACAGAGTACTTTACCTTGCAGTGTGTCACATTACTTGACAATGCGGCTCCAGTTTCTGCATTTCAGATTCCCTGATGTGTTTACCCCTCCAGCTTCTGCTGAGAGTGATGAGTGATGTCTCAGCAGGGATGCTGGGATGCAAGGATGTTTCAGCTGTTGGCTAGGACATGAGCTCCTCATGCTCTAGCCACACACACCTTTTGGAGCGGACAGGTTTTAATCACTCTCAGCTTAGCTTTAGAGATGAGGGAATTTTATAGGTCTCCTGTTTTCTTGGGGCCAGTCTGAAGTTAAGCCATCTACACAGGAGGCTCTGTGTTTGTCAGAGGGAGGAAGGTTTTGGGTATGACACTGGAAGAAATATCTGCCTTTGGCTTTTCTGCCTCACCCTGTTGTCACCAGATTAAGCTTCAAGATCACTATGGAAATGGTATGAAAAACCGAAAAGTTTATCTTGTGATAAAGTTCATGAGGCGTCGGTTTATCAAAACGTACATCACAGATGGCAGTGGAATTGCATCGTTCAACCTGGACACAACTGTCTGGAACAGCTCATCAGTCTCTTTGGAGGTAAATCCCACCTCTGCATACAGGAAAGTGAGAATCCTTGAACTCTGCCAGTGCTCCCCACTCCTGCCCTGCAGCCCTCCTGCCAGCTCAGGCCTGGGCTCCCCACACAGCTCTGCCTGTGCAGAGCCAGCAGGAAGGCACCAAGCAACAGCCTTTCCCAAACCAAGCTGATGACATCCTAACAAAGCACTGAAGCATGAAACTCTTGATTTCTGTGTGTCTCTGGTCCCCTCTCAGGGAAGGTTCACACTGGAGGATCTCACGCACACACCTCGAAAAAATGACTTCAGTTACACAAACGCTTACCATCACCTGCAGCCCTTCCATGTCACAACCAAGAGCTTCCTGGACATACACCCACTCACAGAAACACTGCCTTGTGGGCTGAAGCAGAATGTCCAGGTGACCTTCACGCTCAGTCGGGATGACCTGGGAGAAGACACCAGCCGTATAGGTTTTGCATATTATGTGAGTAAGGGTAGTAGAGAACCTGGGGGGAAAGGCTGCACTGATGGGACCAGACCCCAATGAAATGTTGAGGGTGTAATTTAGATCATCCCTGGAGGGATGACGGGAAAAACTTGTTCTTGGAGAACTGGGTGAACACTACACTTCAAGGTCAGGGTGGATGGGGCTCTGAGCATCCTGACCTAGTTGAAGATGTCCCTGCCCATGGCAGGGGGGTTGGACTAGATGACCTTTAAAGGTCCCTTCCAACCCAAACTATTCTATGATTCTATGATTCTACACCCAGTAAAGCTCAGCCTGGCCACAGTATAAGGGCCCCAGTCACCTCCACGGGAGGAGGCTTCTACCTTTGCAGCCCATCGCCCCCTTAGCCTCTGCCAAGGCTGCAATGGGAAGAGTCTGCTGTCAAACTCTTCTCCTTTAAAACTGGATGGGGGATCACTTTTTCACTCTGGTTATCAAACAGCTGCTCAGTGGAAATGGCTTTTGGCCTGGTCTGGAGACCCGCCTACTAGAGGGGAAATACCTTAGCTGTCTCTCACTTATCTCCAGTGAACCCACTACCCATCCATTGTCCTAACTGGACAGACCAGACCAGAATCTGACATGTTAAAGCTTCTCCTCCCTGCAAATCTGCTGGACCCGAGGTGTGGGGTTAGATTGGACCCACAGTTTATTTCTGAGGTTGCCTAGGAGAGCAAGATGCACATGGGGGAGTGTGACTGCGCTCCAGTGGCAAACAGCAGTCTGCTCATCCCATGTCCCTCCTCCCACAGGTCACTGGGAAGGCTGGAATTGTTGTCAGGGGCCAGAGGAGTGTCCAGGTTGGGAAGCTGAACAGTAAGTCTGTGGCAGCCAGACAACGGGAAACAGTTGCGGCCGGTGGGTTTCTAGGTCAGACAGTGATAGTTGCCAGAGTTTCTCCCAAATTCCCTGAATCTATAGGTCCTGGGCAGTCAGCGAACAGGACAGAGGGAGGCTGAGGAAGCAATTGTGTCAGGTGGAAGAGGCAGAAAAGACAGAATGAGGGAAACAATGATGGGAAGAGACTGGGAGGACCTGTGGGAAGATGGAGCACATGGGGAGAGAGAATGGAGGGAGAGGGCAGACAGAACAGCAGCGGGAATTGGTTTGATATTGTGGGATTATAAAGCAGAAAAAAGAAGGAGGGCAGAAGGAGATCTTGGTGGGGCTGTGATGAAAACATTTTGCCTTTCCTTCCTCAGTGTTGAAGGGCTCCTTCTCCATCCCTTTGACCTTCACTGCTGACTTCACCCCATCACCTTCCTTAGTGGTGTACGCCATCTTCCCCAATGGAGGGTTAACAGCTGACAGCATCCGTTTTGATGTTGCCTTGTGCTTTGAAAACCAGGTGAGACTCACTCCTGCAGCTGGGGGAGAGCTGACAAGCAGGAGTCAGCAGGCCTGAGGGAAGGAGACCCTCAGATCCTTCMAAGAGAGAACTGGAGAGAAGAGAGGAAGGGGATGTCTGCAGCACAGTGCCCAGGGACCAGGAAAGCTTCAGCAGTGACTTCTGTTCATAGCAGTGGCTGAGCAGGGAAGACTCCAGCTGGTCTCCCTCTTTCTGCCTGTGCCACCTGTCTGTCAGCCTCCTCACCCCTCTTTCTCTCTTTTTCATATTTCCTTTCCTGGTGTGTTGCTCAAGGTCAAGGTAGGATTCACAGCTAAAGAAGCCCACCCAGGGTCAACAGTGCAGCTCCGACTGCAGGCAGCCCCTGGCTCCCTGTGTGCAGTACAGGCAGCGGATGAAAACATGTTCTTGGTGAGACCAGAGAGTGAGCTGACAAGCCAAATGGTGAGTGTCTGTGCAACCAGGCAAAAAAACCAGGAGTGATGGATGAGCTGGGGGAGGCAGGCAGGGGCTGTGGCAAGGGGAACCAGAGGCTAATGGATGAGGAGGTCTTTGTGTGGAGGAGAAAGCGGGGTCTGCCTAGGGAGATGGGCAGGAACAGATATATATGCTAGGGGAGGGTCGAGCGAAGCATCTGGAGATATCTGCTCCTTGCCTGATTCTTCCCTGCCTGTGAGTTTCCCTAGGTCTATGGTTTGTTCCCTGCTGCCTACCGACATGGATACCCTGCCCAAGTAGAAGAGCATTCAGATCGCTGTGTTCAGCCCCAGTCCACGTCATCTCTGCTACGAGGGAAGCCACAGCATTCCTTTCAGCCTGACATCTTTAACCTCTTCCGGGTAATCACTACATGACTTTTCCCAGAGCTGTTGAAATAATAAGCATCTGAGATATCTTTCTCCCCAAGTAGTCTGAGAAGGCCTTGCCTTCTCCAGACAGACCCCGCTGTCTGTCCTGACCTAGCTGTGCTGTCTCAAGAGACGTACAATCCCATTGTGAGTATGAACACCTGTATTCCCCTCCACAGATGCAGAAAGCAGATGATGAGATCCTGGACCAGCAAAACCCAGCTTTTTGGGCTTGGGAATGAGGTCCTGGGCTGTGTACTGTTTGTCTACAGTATTGGAGAAAAGAGAAAGGGAGTGATCCCAAGCATTAGACCACAGATGTTGACATGGCTTAGTTGTTAGCCTGCTCTCTGGCACTGTTTTGGGCTGTTCCCAGGCAGATGTCTTAGTGTCTTTAAGGCAGATCTCCTCTAGAAAGGACTAGCCTTAAGCAGCATGGACACAAGACAGGCAGTGCCATTTGGCCTTGGATCTGGGGATCAGACCCTGTCTTCTTTAATTTAGCAGTAGAGACACATCCTAGGAGGCTCTTTCACAGCATAGGGACATCTCTTGTGTTTGTGGACAGGACCATGTCACAGCCCCAGGGGCTGCATGGGGAGTGTGCTCCCTGTCACACCTCTGTATGACTTCAGAGGGCAGATTTCATCCAGCTATTCCCTCCAGCATGCATGAGGGGACGGGGCAGGACACTGACACCTCTCCTCTGTGCCCTTGCCACTGGAAATGCGTTGAGAGGAGCAAGACATCCCAGTGTCCCCCAGAAGAGCGGTGGTGGTTTAGTGACCTCCTGAGAAAGAAGGGATTAGGGAGGCTGTGCCATGCCTCCCTCAGCACTGCGTCTGTTTGGGCCAGTGCTGCTCTCGGCCACCCAGGCACTGGGCTGTCCTGGCCCCAGTAGTTTTCAGAGTCATTTTGAAGAGCAGTGGCCGCTCTTCCCCACTCACAGACACTTTTCTGCTTCCCCTGCCCTCTTTCTTTTCCTAACAGAACATGGGGCTGAAAATCTTCTCAAACCTTGTAATCAGGAAGCTGTCTCAGTGCTTTCATCGGGCAGATAGGAAGCTGACCATGGGTGAGCTGCACTTTCAGCCTACCTGGGACATGAGGTCACCCAGATGGAAGAGCACTCTAATCTCTGGGGTTTGCTGATGGTGGATATTGGCTCTCTGAGGAGTAACAGGTGCTGCTGCCACAGCCTAGCTGCCCGGTCCATCAGCCTCGGCAGGAATGACCCAGTCCCTATAAAAAGGGCTCCAAAGAATGTCACTACCTGGATGTTCCCTGACATTAAAGGATGGCATTCACTTTCCCAGCAGAGACAAACCCAAGCGTGGGCCAGGATGTTTCCCAGTGACTACCCCACAGGCTGTGCTAAGACCTGGGTTCTGTCCCCACCTGCGGCTGCAGGGACAGTCACTTCCTTCCTCTATGTCTCAGTTTGCACTAGATAATCATACTAAGCTGTCTCACACACCTGCTGATATTTAAACCATTGCTTGCAGAGGGCTGTGAGTTTTCTGCAGACAAGCAAACAGTATTGTTATTCACAAAATTACAGAAGTGTTGGTTAAAATGGCTCTCTGAAGGTCCCTAGTCTCTTTAGCACCAATTCTGGGTCAGGTCAGCAAGGGGCTTTGTCTAACCAAGTCTTGGAAAACTTGCAACCAGCTCACTGCAAGCTGGTTCTCCTGTTACCACTCTCTTTTCCCTTCCTATTTTCCCTCTCCTACCAAATCAGCCCACTCCCTTGTGTTTTCMTCTGCCAGACTCTTCCCATGTCTCTCTTACTGCTTGCTTTGCCTTTTGCCCCAGTTCTAGGCCATCTATCATTGGCAGGGTTCACCTCTCCCACTCTGGTGGGACTCCTTATTCTTTCTTTCAGGGGGGCCTTCTACAGAAGACCAAAGAATCACTAAGGAACAAYCCCAGTTTACAACCCATGGAAGACTTCACCACTACTTCCCTGAGACTTGGATCTGGAATCTGTTCTCTGTAGGGTAAGTGAGGCCAGACTTTACAAATGGGCAGAAGGATGATCCCTTTGTTATTGAGTCTTGGCTGACTTGCATTTGTGCAAAAGTCCAGCCAGAGGTGTACAGAGAGGTCTGCATGTGATTTTTGTGGCTCTTCCCTGCATTTGTAGTGCATCAAACTGAAGGACTAGTAGACTTTGAAGTGCAGAACTGAAGCCTACACAGGTTTAGAGAAGAGCAATACACTTCAAGACCAAACCACCAAGTTTCCTCTCTTCACACATTGRGGTGTAAACTCTATTAACTTCTCAATTTGGTGTGTGCACCAGCTAAATTTGTAGCCCTTGTTGCCACAGTGCTTAGATTAAGACTGAAGAATCAGCACTCAGGAGGATATGGTGCTGCTGCTTTCCAGAACATCATGCTGTTGACTGACATCATGCTGTTGACTGAGTGTACAGAGCTGGAATGCTCGGGCAGTGTCTTGCTCAGGAGAAGGGGATAAAGCCATTACTGATGGCATTTAAGCAGAGTTTATGGCTTTAGGGAACAAATTGCTGAGAGCTGCCTTACTGTGAGCCACTGGAGCAGAAGTCATTGGTAATATAGCAGAGGTTGATCCGAGCATGAGGACCTGCACAGCCTCCCTCACCAAGGGCCATGAGCCCTCCCYATTGCAGCGGAGTGGGATGAATTTCTTCATGCAAGTGCTCTCTCCCTCTCAGCTCCAACGGCAGCAGGAGTGTCCTGGTCGCAGCGCCTGCTGCTGCAGCAGAGTGGAAAGTCAAGACATTCTGCTTGGCTGGGAGGGGATTTGGCCTTGCCCCGACCACGAGCCTGAGGACGGTCCAGCCCTTCTTTGTGGATGTGACGCTGCCATATTCTGTCATCCGAGGAGAGACCTTTGTGCTGAAAGCTACTGTCTTAAACTACCTGCAGCAGTGCATACAGGTGTGTGCCTGTGCCACAGGTAACACTGTGTGGAACAGACCTACCATGCCCTCCAGTTTTAGAGCACATTGTGCCAAGCCGTCTCTCCTGAGTTGCCCAGTCACTCGCCTGCATCTGTCATTCCCTCAGATCCACATGGCCCTGGCTAAATCCTCAGACTTCCAGGTGGAGCCATGCCGGACCTGCAGGGACAAGGAGTGTCTGTGTGCAGAAGAGTCAAAGACCTTCACGTGGAATGTGACAGCAGTCCAGCTGGGTACGGCAGCAAAAATAGGAGCRGTGATGGGGAACCCTAAAAATGAAGTGAGAGGGAGTGGGAGGTCCAAAGAAGCTGGCAGAGCCTTGCCTCCTCTGGATCCCAAAGTTTGTTCTTAGTTGTTCAAGCATGCAATCCATTATGTCTGCTTTCTTTCTCTCTTCTTAGACAGGATCATCAGAGAGGGCAGGAACTGAATGGGGGGCATGGAGAACTCTTGAAGAGAGGGCTGTGGGACCAGCTGGGGAGGAAAAGGCTGTGTGGATGTGGGTGGGGGAACCTTGTATTGCTGGTGTTGTGCTTCATATGCAATGGGAAGGGGACACTGGGGTCCAAGGGGCTGCTGGACCTTCTGCTGTTACAGTCATATGTAGTGCAATGAAGTCACTGTTGGTGAGGTATTACCTAGTTCTCTCATGCTTCAGGTGTCTGAACAAGCCTTCAGTACTGGCTGGCTCACCTTTACCAGCCAAACCACTGAGGCTATGAAGACCAGCCACCTAAAGCATCTCAGAGCACTATCAGTTAAAGCAAGTTGACTCCATTTGGCCACAGGTATAAGAAACAGGCTCTGTTCAATTTATTTGCTAGGGACTCTGAATATCTCAGTGAGGACAGAGGTACTGGACACCACGCCACGGTGTGGGGGCAGGAAGCCCTTGCCAGCTACCATGAGGCGGAGGCATATGCTGGTGAAACACTTGCTGGTCCGGGTCAGTATGAGAGCAGTCTTGTTTCTCTGAGTATCCCTGCCCCTGGTGGAAGGGAGGTTGACCTGGGCTAAATGGTTTTCTCTCCTCATTTTTTGGCCAGCATTAGAATACCAAGGCTGTGGCTCAGTTTGCTTTGTTCCCCCCAGGACCTAGCCAAGCCTATTCCCTTCTTGCGGTACTCTTTCTTGAGCTGCATTCATACACCATGCCTGTGTTTCTCCCTGTACCTTTTCCTGCTCAATCACCCATTGTACATGAGCTTTTGTATATGGTCACTGACCAGAGAGCCCTGTCCCTCAGGCTTGCTCTTGCTCTCTTGAGCAGTGAAGCAGTGCCAAAGGTGAGGAGGATGGAGTCCCTGACAGCCTGGGGACTAACCACTGAATTCAGACCTGAACTTGCTCTGAAATTTTGCTGCTGTTTGGGAATTTTGTGTGTAATCTTGTTTCTCCTGTCCCATGTTCATGTTCCTGCCCTGGCAGCCAGAAGGTGTGTTAGTGGAGAAGTCTTACAGCTCCTTTCTGTGCCCGAGAGGAGGTACGTGGACAGCCTGAATGGGTCCTGCAGCCTGAAATAACTAGACCTGAGAGTAGGACTAAACTGTGGGAGGTCTGATGAAAGAATGTTTTCAAATGATTTTTCACATAGGAAATGTAACTTCCTATTAGACAGGAAAGAACAAGAAATATTACTTCCACATGTGCTGTCCTACTGAATTTGCCACTGAGTATAGGYGGCAAAATCCTGCTCTGTAGTCTCCTTCCCACACTGCAGCCTCYGGGTGTTCTTGGGGCTTGATAGTCACCAGTGAGAGCTGCTCCAACCCTCCCACCCTGTCCCTGCAGCATTGCAAGTCTCTCCAGGATGTCCCCCTGCTGAGTGATGACCAACTGTGATTGTTGTGAAGCTTGTGAAGCGTAGTGAATTGAGTTATGAAGCTTGGTGAGCCCTCAGCCTGGCCAGCAGCTCTCACGTTTCTTCAAATCTGAAAAGTTTCCAGGCAGTGGAGCTTGGTGTGATGACTGGGACAKGCTGTAGGGAGCAGTCTGTGTGAGCAGGATGTAGGCAGTGTCCCATTTATCTGTGCCAGTCTTGTCCCTCTGGTTAGATGCATTTGGCTTGATTTTTCATGCTACACCTTTATCCTGTCATTATCAGGAAACATGGTTGAAGAACCTGTGTCCCTTCGCCTCCCTGACAATGTAGTAAAGGGATCTGCCAGGGCTTCCATTTCCATCTCAGGTAAGTGATTTCTATTGTGGGTTCACTGACTGCTGTTACAGATGAGCAAAGCTTAACTTGGTGATGGTGTCAGGGGATCCATTTGACATGAAACTGCTCAAAAGAGAGGATGCTGTGTTTCTATTCTCTGTAAGGTTTGCCAACACCAGGCTTTCAGATTTTTGGATTAGCACTTAGGCTTTCATGGGAAAAGTAATCTGCAGAGGARAATAATCCTTATTTTTCTGGCTAGGACTTTGGAGCAGAGACTCTAGGCCATTATTTTTACTGGCACTTTGGGACCTTGGCTAGTTCTGTGTAGATACAATCAGCAAAGCTCATAACCATCTCGTTTCCCTGTTAAGTTTTGCTGCTACAACAGAAGCTCCTGGAGAGAAGAAATCCTTCTCAGCATTACTAAGTTGCAAAAGAACACTTTGGAGAGGCTACTGGGACCAGACATACCTACCATTCAATACAATTCTTCGCACTGGGCTCATTTGCCCCCATGCCAGAATTGGTATGAAGCCAGGGCTGGCGTAAGTAGCCATGGATATTATGCAACAGAGCCCCAAAGGAGAAAACTGAATACAAGGCTTTTCTGGCTGGCTGGAGGACATATGGACACCTTCATACCATCTGACTAGCACCCCTGCTGGCTTACAGACATTTTGATGCTTGACATATGGCCAGGTAGAACAGGCCTGGCTAAAGACCAGAAACATCTCAACCTTTCCCTAAATGCTTTTATATTTGTCTGTCTGTATGACACACACTGAGCAACTGCAGGTCTGCTCATAGCCTTTTACAAATAGTACTTGTTATGGTTGGAGCCCTTCGGACTGCAAAAGGTGATAAGGGAAAGTTCCTCAGGGACTCCATAGTATGGTCACCCTGCATCATGATGCCAGACTGGGAAGAGGCAAARCAGTCACCACTCTCCATCCTGCACTCTGTTGTTTACTCCTCTTTCCTCCTCTCTCCAGTGTTTTCCTCCTGTGCTGAGATAAAGCACTATTATCCACTGCCTGGCTGAGAAGCACCTCAAATCATACTTAACACTTGCTTTGTTTCTTACACCCTTGTGTAGGTGACCTCATGGGGACAGCACTGCAGAACCTGGACCGTCTGGTGCAGATGCCCCATGGCTGTGGGGAGCAGAACATGGTGCTGTTTGCCCCCATTGTCTATGTGCTGCAGTACCTGGAGAAGACGAGGCAGCTGACCCCTGAGATCAAGGAGAGGGCGACAGGATTCCTGCGCAATGGCAAGTACAACAGACCCACCTTGCTCTTCTGCCTTCCCCTGTGTCCAGCCTACCAATAGCTCTTGCCCTTGCACTCACTCTGTCAATGTTGGCCCCTCTGTGTTACTGTGCTGTACTAATCACTGTTTCTGTCTCCCCAGGGTACCAGATGCAGCTTCTTTATAGGCACAAAGATGGATCCTACAGTGTCTTCGGGCAGCAGGATGGGGAAGGGAATACTTGGTAAGCACTGCAAATATCCCTCACTCCTGATTTTTCCTGTCTAGGCCAGAGCAACTAATGTGCCTGGGAAAGCTGATGGGATGCGTGTTGCTTCTTTTGAATGGAGACCCCAAGAGCTCTCTGGCAGGGAGACAGATTGAGGGACTTGAGCCACTTGAAAAAGCAGTGAGGCAGGGCAGCAGAGTTTCTGGGAAAGTGGAACAACAAAGATGTGGTCCCGGGGCAGGAGGTCCCTTTTTGTCTCTATGTCCCTGCTGTTGCCCCACAGAAAACACCAGGTACTGCTGGTGGTGTCCCGGCAGCCAAGAGGGGTACATACTTACTGGAGGTAGATCAGGGAAGAGCAATAAAAAATCATCTCCCCAGGGAGGGCGTTGCTTGGGAGAGTTTGAAAGAGCTGCATTGGCCCAGCTTGACCCTGTGGTCTCAGGGCTGGGAGAAATGGAGAAAGGAGGGGAGGAAGAAAATGGCGAATTCAAGATCATCTCTAGGTATTCGGGGGAGATGAAGTGCAACAGGTAAAAGTCGAAGGGGTAAGAGGTTTTTCACCTATGAAACGACTCGGTAAAGCAGTAGTACATGAGTAACACATTTGTGGAGCCAGGCTGAGGCAGAGGAGCCACTTCGGTCCTGTGGACCATTTCCATGTTTAGCTTGCCTTTCTGTATGAAAATGACTCTTTTTTGGCACCCCACTATGTCAGTGTTAACTTCAGGGGCAAGCACCAGGAGGCCTTTGACTTTCTCTTTGCTTTTTTTGTGTTTCTCTTTCTCTCACAACTCATCCTCTTCCTAGGCTGACAGCTTTTGTAGTCAAGTCTTTCGGCCAAGCCAGAAAATACATCTATGTAGACGACAAGAACATCCAGGATGCCCTACGCTGGCTAGAGCAAAACCAGCTCCCCAGTGGATGCTTTGCCACCAAAGGGAACCTCTTTCACTCTTCCCTAAAGGTAAATGAGGGCCAAGCCAGGCAGCAGAGTTGGGGAATGGCTAAACAGATGTTGTGACAGCAAAAGATTGTGGGATACCAAAGGATCCTGGAAAATCACTCCTGCAACCCATGCAACCAGCCTTAAAGAGAGCAGGGTATGGGGCGGGGAACGTGAAAGGAATGCTTTTCCTTCTGCCTGCACCCTCCAAACACCACTTAGAGAGTGAAAGGTGCATTCCCTTCACAGGGCAGCGTGGATGATGAAATCTCCCTGGGGGCGTATGTCGCTGCAGCACTGCTGGAGCTGGGTCAGCCGCTGAAGGTGAGCACTCTCCCACTCCCTCCTGCTCTCCTGTATGCTCCCACACCTGGGCACCGCTATAGGGATACGTCAGCTCATAATGCTGGCATTCTCCAGGCCAGGAACAGGTAGGGAGCTGCTGGGAGGGAGCCAATGTTTGGGCAAACTGTGAAGTCATTCCTCAAAAGAGACAGTGCTGTAAAACTAGCATGCTGCCATAGTGTTTGGTGGCTATGGCTCCCAGTGCACACTGGGGCTGCACTGCCTGTTTTCTCAAGAGAGTGTGTAATTTAATGGGTTTCTCTGAAGCTACATCAGGAAGACATAGTCCGGCTCACTGGAATGAGCTCCCCTGCCCCCTGTTTTGCCCCTGTCAGAGTTTGGCACGTGTCTCTTCTCCCAACGCAGGGCAAGCTGATGCAGACTACCCTCCGCTGCCTACAGCAGGCAGTTCACAACATCACCAACATCTACACAGAAGCCATGCTGGCCTATGCCTTTGCCCTGGCTGGGGACTATGAGACAACCCAGGAGCTGCTGTACAAACTGGAGGAACAGGCCATCAAATCAGGTGCTGACTGCTGGTTGGGCTAATGCTTCTCGTTCACCTGTTGGGATCTGGAGTAATGTATGTCCAGCTAGAGCAGTTAAAAATGACATATGTATTTGTACGTATTCCTTGTATTTGTGCAGTAACTGCACTGTGTGACTGAAAATACAATAAGTTATTTCACAGGCTGTGAGGGTGACTTATCAGAAAGAGTTTCCTCAGCCTGGAGGATTTCAAGATCCTCTTGAGGGAGGAGGTAGGAATCTGTGATCTAAGACCAGATGAAGCCCTGGAGAATAAACTGAAGAAAGCGATCGTGGCCTGAGTTCAGGGAATGAGCTGAAGGAGCCCTGGGAAAGCACTCTGGGTTTTGTTTCCTGTGAACCCCCAATTATATCCTCTCCAGATAGCCTGCATGCTCCTTTTCCTTCTGCAGGAGGACAAATCCACTGGAGCCCCAAGCCAAGCTCTCCGGCTTCCACAGACTTCTGGCCTGGTACTCAGTCAGTGGACATAGAGTTGACAGCCTATGTGCTCCTGGCATACCTCTCTAAGCCACGGGTGCATGCAGGTGACATGACAACTGCAGCTGGTATTGTGGCGTGGCTGACCCGGCAGCAAAACGCCTATGGGGGCTTTGCCTCCACCCAGGTAACAAGTAGCTCCCTGTGGATTGATATACTTTGCATCCGAGGTTGGCAGGGCGAGTCCTCGTGAGGTCTTCCTGCTCCAAGTCAGCTTCACTAGAGCTGATGCTGATGTCTCTCCCTCTCTAGGACACAGTTGTTGCCTTGCAAGCCTTAGCAAAATATGCAGCAAGGACGTTCAGCACATCAGGCCAGGCGCTTGTGAGGGTGAAGTCCCAGAGGGGCTTCGGGAAGGCTTTCCAAGTCAACCGCCAGAAGCGGCTGCTGGTGCAGCAGGCAGCACTGACAGAGGTCCCGGGGCAGTTCCTGGTGCAGGTCCACGGCAGCAGCTGCATCTTTGCTCAGGTGAGTTGGTGGGACGAGTGTGGGAGAGAGGAGAGGTGGAGGATTCTGCCTCTTCTCCCTGCATGAGATCATCCCTGGCCTGTCTTTTCCCCTCCTGGCCCTGCAGATCGTGCTGAGGTACCACGAGCCTCCCCCGCGGGCTGCTGTAACCTTCACTCTGCGTGTCAACACAGAGCTGACCAACTGTAGCCAGGCCAATGCGCGTGTCCTCACTGTCCGCATCCTTGCCAGGTGACCCCAAGGGTTGTTTTCCTCCTCCAGCAAGACCAGCTGTGCTTGGGGACAGCAGCTGGGAAAGCCTCTGGGCTGCAATGGAGGGGACAGGACAGAGGGTGAATTTGGTAGGTGGAAGGGGTGGGGAAGGAAGGTGCTGGCTACCTCCTGTGAGAGGGAGCAGTAGCTGCTGTGTCCCCAGTCCTGGATGGGCTACCTGGCTCAGGGTCCTGCACACAGGGTATGGTGGTGGAGGGAAGGGGGGCTGGGAGGGCACTATTCTCACAGAGTCAGACCCTCTGACTGTTTCTTCTTCTTCAGCTACATTGGGAGCAGAGTCACATCCAACATGGTGATCGTGGAGGTCTCCCTGCTGTCCGGATTCATCCTGACTCCTGGATCCAGGATGTTGGTAAGGACTTTGGAATAAAAAAAAAAAGYGGCTGTGGTGAATGGGTCCTACCTGCTTGCTCCTGTTGGGAACTGTTCATTTCAGGCCATGAGGTAACTAAATTAGCAGGGGCCCTTTGCTGTTGTAATTGAACCAAAACCTCTCATTTACATATAGGGCCCACAAGGGTTGGCTACAGGAGATCAGAGGTGGTTCAGCTTCTCCCACTGATGCTGTTCTGCCTTGGGCCAGGAACAAAATGTGCTGCTGGGTGTGCTAAACACCAGGATTTGTTTGCCAGAAATTCTAAGACAAGATTTCTTAGAGAGACTCTACTTCTAGCCAAAAAGATTATTTTTTTCCAATTAAGCCATAAAAATGAAAGATGACTTGTTTGCACAGCCCCCAGGCAGGTCTTTAAGAGCAGTCTAGCAGTCAGTGAGATGAGATAACAAGAATCTTTACTGGTGCCTGCACCTGTTTGCTGACCAATGCATCAATCCTATGCACTATCCACATGGCCTTTTGTCCCCAGAGTGGGAGAGTCCTCTGACTGAGCAAGGACAGCATAGTTCATCCCTGAGATGCTCACAAGGGACGTCCAGGAGGGACTATCAAAGATATAACCACTAAAACCCTTATGTGTGAGAAAGACACAGTTCCACACAGAGTCCAGCTCCACACCATCCCTTCAATGACCCTTCAGTGGTTACCTCAGGTCAGGAAGCCCTAAGGAAAGTGCTCACAAATTTCCTTGTGTTATTGTTTCTTATCCCAGCTGGAGCGCAGAACCATTGTTAAGAAAATAGAAGTGAAAGCTGATGTGGTCTACATTTATCTGGAGAAGGTAAGTGGGAACAAAAGCATTTGGTTTGGCACAGCGAGAACAAGAGGCCAGAGGACAAGGAGCTGTGTGAGAAACCCAAGGCTAGGCTAGGCATGGGGAAAGAGCACTGGTAGAACTGTGGGCAGAGGAAGCTTGCCCAATTTCATTGTCATTGGGTTAGCATTTGCTATTCCTCACACATACTCCATTTCTAAAATCCAGACTCTCTAATGGATTAGAGAGATTTAGTGCAGGAAAACATTCAAGCTAGGGAAGATGAAGATGCAATGACTTCTTTCTCCCGTTCCTTGTTAATTTCCTTCCACCTCCACAAGCTCAACGATGAATCTCAGACTTTCATTCTGCAACTGGAACAAGTAATTCAGATGAAGAACCTGAAACCGGCCAGCATCAAAGTCTACGATTACTACCAGCCAGGTGGGTTGCAGATTCCCTCCTACTCTGGGGTTGGGAGCTGGGTTGCTGGTTCTCTGGCTGGGAAAAGACGTGCACTCTTCTCTGTGTGCATGCATGTTTGTGTAATTGACTTCCTCATTTCCTTTTGCAGAGGAGCGAGCCTTGGCTGACTACAGTGCTGTCTGTAGTTGAGGTAGGCAGCGAGTCCCTGTGTGATGACACAAACAGTGGCATTTGGAAATGATGGGTCTTGGGTGGGAGAGAGGGAATATAAGCAATCAAAGATGGGGAGGAGGATGGTAATCAGTGGGGAGCATATATCCAGCTAGAAAGAGGAACTGGCAGTTGCTTGTGGCTAGGTGTGTGGAGCTAGGGTGGGGGATCTCTTGCAGCCAGGGAGGCAGCTGGAAGGCTCTGGTGGAAGGCGGAGACAGGGACAGCATCTCTCAAAATGAGAGTGAGRAAGGAAGGGCTGAGCATCACATGGAGTGAGAATGCAGAGCTATAGCAGCCTGTGCTAACAAGGGCCCTCAGACCCGGACACGGCTCCATTCCCTCCACCCCCCACTGTATTCATTGCAGGGTAGGAAAGGGTGATTCAGGGAGCCAAAGGAGCAAGCTGAAGCTAGGAAGATGTAATATTTTGTCTTGTGGGGTGACATACCCAGCTGTCGGAAGGGGCATGGCTTGTTAGTAGTAGCCTGAAGCCAGGACAGGTCTGGAGAAGTCCCTTCTGGAAGGATAAGACAGAATCTTGAGATGGTACATGCTGCATCCTGACACCATCCCACAGAGAGGGTGCTGCCTAGGGACCTGCCTAGAGAGTGACCCCCACTACTAGCCAAGACAAGGCACCTTCCACAGCCTGGTGATAGCCATGGAGGGACTGGATCATGCCCTCCTTGTTTGTCTTAACTTCTGTCCCCACAATCACACATGGTTCCTCAGAAAGGGGTGGAGGAGCTCCCAAATTTGTGATAAAGGAAAGGAGAGGAACTGCCGCACTGTGACTCCTGCCTTTGCCCAATATTTCAGGTTGGGCACTGAATGGAAGGAAGTGCCCCAGCTGGGACACAGCCCACATTAAAGTTGAGCCCATGTGGTCCTGCGCCTGAGTGGATGGACTGAGGGATCACAACAGTCCAGCAGTTGTGCCTGCACTGTGAGGGCCTGGGTTGGGGCAGGGGCAGGTGTCACATATCTGGTACACACCTGGGAAGAAGAATTAAAGTAAGCATGACCCCTGACTTTGCTGCCATTGTGCTAGTTGTTGATGAACTACAGGCTTAGCCCATGAAGATACCATTTCTGCCATTGCCAATGTACAAACCTTCTAGCTCCTCTATTGCTCTCTCCTCGTGCTTCCCATGGTTTCTCCTAATCCTTCCTGCTGTAGGACTCGGGCAGCTTTGGAGTACAAGATACAACTGAACGTGCTGTGACAGCTGTATCTCCTGTGCCCTTCCTGCAAGCTCCTGTGCCATCAGCTCTTCTTTGAAGCAGTATCCAGATAGTAATGCAGTGCATTGAGACTCTAGCCCCTCACCCCCCATCAGCAGTACAGCCTTGCCAATTGCTCTTGACAAAGGTCTCTAAATGCAACTGTTGGCCAAAGGAACTGTTGAACATATCCCAGCCCTCCCTTGCCTTCAGCTCCAGCTTGTGTGATGGTCACCTCCCCCAGGTACCAACTCTGCTTTGGTGCATGCTCTACCTCCTCCTGTGCAAGTCCGCTACTGGAGGGGCAGAGTTTTGCCCGTGTACATGTGCATGCACACACAGAGCAGAGGTGAAGAAGTTATTTTTCCCAGGTGCTCTTAAATGCAATTTTCCTGGTTTGGGAGAAAAAACTGTAAACCTGAATAATCACTCAATCAGACAGTTCTAGTCTCCTGACTTTTAATAAGATGCCAGGCACAGTCTGAGCCTTTCAGAAACTAACTGCTCAGCAGGAAATTTCAAGTATTTTCTCTTTGCTTCTCGTCATCATGTGGTGGCTGCTGGCAGGGGTGACAAAGGACTGACGGACAGAGACTGCAGAGGATGGGTCTGTCCCTGTTCCTGTGAAGACAACAAAGGACAAAAAAAGTCTCTGTTCATGAAGTATTAAAACTAACCACTGGGAACTCAGGGGGCTTTTTGCACCTCGTGACCAAACGGGACTGCCAAGCCATCAAGGACAGGGCTCTCTCTGACTCTACCCATACAAAGCCTATGGCAGAATCTCCACTAAGAGTGTGGGGTTTGTGGCAGGCATCCCAGGGCAGGGCTGTGTGCCTCCCACAGGTGATTCATGAAGCAGGTGTTTTTCTCCATCTCGTGGGCTGTGGGCGAGGAAGCACGCAGATGCAAGCAAAGTTTAGAACAGCAGCAGGCGCTGGTCAAGTTCAAGCTTTGCCTTTGCCCAGCCTGGAAAGGGGCAGGTGCCCGTTCCCTAGCATGGATCAGAAGCCAGACTGAGACTGTGAAAGGCTTGGCACTGAGAAGGAGTCAGGCCCTGCAGTAAAGGTGAATGTGCCATGTTGCGTGCACAGGGCTGGAGGGCTGTGGAACTGCAGGGAAAGTGCCAGGAAAAGGAACTGTGTTGACTTGAGGAAAGTATATTTGATACAAAATGCCAGGACTGGTGGTAGGACTTCGGACAGGCAGCCCTTGTTTTCTGTTACATACCTCCAACTCTGTCATGAGCTGGGCACCTCAAACCTTCCACTTCAGTTCTCCCTTTCCCTCAGTTTAACCACTGGGATACAGGAACTCACCCTTACTTAGCATTGCTAATCACTTCCTACCCTGAACTTGCAGTCTGGCAAGTTTCTTGACCAAGGGCCCTTGCCTGCATCTCCCTCCCTCTCCATACTCTTCAGGACCATGCCTGTGATGACAAAAGAGGTGTTGGGCCCTCACCTCACTCGCATGGGGCGCTGTAGCTCATCACTGTAGTTTCTTCTGGAAGACGAGAAAAAAAGTACTGGTGAGGCACACTTGCCAAAAACTCACTAAAGCAACCCAGCATTGTGTCTCTGTTTCTAGGAGAGGCGTTCCCTCAGCTTACAGGCCATGACTCCCCTCCGCTGTGGCACATGAAACCACTGGTATGTGTCAAAGACTCTGTGTGCAGCTAGTCCGGATTCACCCAAGTCATGGGGCTTGCGATCTTTTGAAACTATAAGTCCCAAACAGCTCCATTACCGTTGTGGATTCCTCACTTTCTGAAGCAGTAGCAATCCCTGACACATTTCTAGCTTTTCCTCCCACTAGGGACCCCAGAGAATAGAGGGTAAGTTGTTTTCAGTGTCATTCTTCTAAGGGGGCCCTCACTCTTCTAAGCCATCCCCTCACTATGGTCCTCTGCCTTTGCTGCCTCCCACAAAATGAGTGTACACAGCTCTGTAAGCTCCTTGCTCCCCTCTTGTTGGGAGAGTTAGACCCTCAGTGGATCTACATGCCAAATTCAAGCTTGCAAGTTCTGGGACCAGAGAAAGAAGGATCTACTATTTTGAAACCCAAGAGGGTAAAAGTCCATCACTAGGGAGCTTCTAAGGGGCAGTTAGATAAACATGTCAGGGATGGTATTAGGCTTGACAACTTCAGAAAATTTCTTTCCCGTGGTACATTTGGGTGGTTTCTGCAGTACAGCATCTGAGCTCACCTGGCATGTAGTAATCGTAGACCTTGATATTAGCTGGCTTACGATCCTTCACTTGCATGTCCTGCTGCACCAGCAAAGTGTAGGTGTGAGGCTGTCTAGTCAGCTAAGACCAAGAGATGCAAGGATTACAGCCAGAACCAAAGTCCTGTAAGACAATCCCTTCCACCTGCTCTCACTCAGGCTCCGTGGAGACCTCACCACTGTGACAGATCTGTTCTGCTTTCCAGTCCATCTCAGAAATATCTTTTACTTCACATTCTGTGGCCATCTCCCATTTTTGGTCACCAAATTTAACTCAGCTCATGAAAGACATCAAACCCACAGAGTCAATGTGCATTAGGTATCTAAATGTAGCACTAGTGTTCCCAACCAATCCCACATTCCCATCCAGCTCTGCTCTGAGCTCCTTCATGCATCTTGCCTCAGTGGCTACTTTCTTATACACAGTCCCATTACATCAGCTCTTATTCTCCAGTCTCACACAACCCTCATCATTAAGCAGACAAATGCAAGGTGTGGATGAACATCTGCTGGATGGTAGTAGTTACATGACCTGCTGTTGATTGGGTTCCACCTTGTGCTACCTGGCAGCCTGAGCTGAAATCTTTCTCTGTGCTGACTTTCTGCTCTGTGCTGTAGATGTAATGAAAGCAGCATCTCTGCAAGTCTAATGCATCCACATGACAATAACCCGCTTACTATGAGGCTAGCTTAGCTCAGCTTATTGACAACTGGGGATGAAGAATAGCAGAAATGTAGAAGTGCTCCTTGGAAATACTGAAGTTTTTAAATTCATGCCAGGTCTTGTTTCTGGTGCTGTTTAGGTATGCGTGTAGCTAGAGAAAGGCTGGAGTGGTTGTTAATGTGTTGATTAATGACGCTGTGGAGCGAGCACTGCTGCTTGCACAACCATCTGGTTTAATTTTGGGTGATCTTGGCAAACTCCATGAGCAATCTTGGATGCTCCCTACTACATTCAGGCTACTTAAGGGCTTTCTAAGAATTCAGGCTTGCTTGAATTTACTAGATGGATCCTACTACTACTCCCCAATCCTGATCAGACACTGTATATGGACTTTCAACAGTCTCTGAACAGTGCCAACAGATGTAGGCTTAACATCAGTTAGCCCCATTTCACTCAAGTTAAGTGGCCCTGTATACAGGCTCTACAGCTGAACTACTGCAGGCTGACACAACACACTTCTGCAGGTCAGCAAATGTGGCTGGTATGCAGAACAACAGCTTAAAATGGATACTTAAAATACTAACGGAGCCAAGATACAAGAGTAAGCTAAAGGCTATCTGCCAGTCCATAGTCCTTTTAATGATCATGTTAGCCTAAATTCCACTCACTTCCTCCAGGTAGAGAATGACTCGGTCAGCTTCACTTTCAACTTTCTTCACTAAAGGCATTTTCTTTAGCTGAAAATAGGGGAAAAAATGTCACAAAGTCTCTAACAGAAAGCAGAAATATTCAGGGATATTTGTCCTTGTGAGAGCATGGGCAAAATGTTCACATGGCCAAGGAAGCCCTTGGGATAGGGGAAGGCAAAGGTGCAGCCTGGAAGAGACTTTGGGTATAAAGATTTCTTGGGAAGAAAAGAACCATGTTTCTCTGCCCACAGGAATGATCATAGTTCTGCATACAATCCTGCATGATGGACATCCATCACTGTTCCCATCCCAGCTGGACACAAACTCGCGGTCTCACCTCTTCCAGTGAACCTGCCACAGGGCTGTATCCAGACAGCAGCTCCACTTGGATCAGGACCATGTTGGTGGACACACGGTTCCCTGTGTAGCTGCAGCAGGAACCCAGGGGACAGCACTAATGTTACTTTCTTAGCCATGATCTCCAGATAATCCAGCCCAGCTTTGGTACTGAGGTGGAGGAATCTGCCTTTCCTTCCAGTGTTTCTCCTGCAAGCATACCTGTTCCTGAACTGTAATAAATCTTTGTGCTTCCCCTGATGTCTCTTTGAATTGTTCTGAGCCAAGGAGAATAAATTCCTTGGAAGGCTTCTGGAGTTACCTTCTCTAGGCATGGCAGGGAATATCACATCCTCCACCTGCTCTCTTGGCAGTTCTGTCCCAAGTCAGGCAGGGGTACAGCAGAGGAGAGTGGTGTGACAGTCAGCCAGGAGCAGAGGAGGGAAGACTTAGGAATAAGTGTCAGCAGTCAGTCCCACAGGACCTTCACATCACTAGTGTTTTGAGACCTAATCCTAGAAGGGGGTGAGGCCCATAGACCTTGGGAGACCTTGTGGTGACTGGCATGATAATGAGATAGGACTATAGCCTGAGCCTTCCCTCTGGGGCCTTGTACATTTCACCCAGCTGAGGAGAGCATAGTTAAATGAATGGAGACATCTTAGCACTCGGACCTCATGAGTGAAGGGGAATCCTGGTCATTAAGAGGCTGGTGTGATGCCAGAAGCCTCTTAGCACAGGGGAGGCAAGGGGCAACTGAGTGTCTCCTACCGAGCATGAACGGTGACAGGGAACTGGGTGGCGTTGGGTGCGGTGCACTCTGTCTGCACAGATACGGCAAAGGTGACGTCACTCCTCAGTGGAGGGATGTGGTACCGCAGAATGGCCTGCCAGGACAGAAAGAAGCTAGTTGGCAGAGAATAGCAGTTTTTTTTTCCTGGAGAGTATCCTTGTCTAATGTTTGGCTGCTGTTTGCTGTCTTGCACTGTTGTAAGAGAAAACTATGTGGCGGAAGCGGAGGTTCTGCTACTGCACTGCTCCTGGTGGCGTTCACTGGATTTCTTGGAGGAGAGGTGCAGCTCTGACTGGGTGGAGATGATCCAGATTTCATTTGGGGAATTGCTATTCCCTTCCTGTTGGATCCCAGCTACTCCTACCAGCCTTGAAGCCCAGATTCTTGCAAGTCACTGCAGCAGTCTGTTTTCAGTGTTGGCTAAGTAGCAAGGTGAGAGGTCCTCTGGCTTTCAAGGCTTTTCCTTGGACAGACCTTTTCTCCCTGGCTGGGCTTACCTGCAGGAAGAGGCACCCATGGCCCTGCACACGCACAGTATAATCTCGGGGAATGGCTGGCAGCTCCACTGTCTGCAGCAGGAGGCGATTGGTGTTGTCTACTCGGATGTTTTGGTTGAAACCCTCAGAGGAGAGAGAAGCCTGAAGATCAGGGCCATCCTTGCTGAAGGTCTTGGTTGCATACAGGGCTAAGGCTTCCAGAGCAACCACCGTGTCCTGAGGAAAGAGACACACATTGGGCAAAATAGAATCCCTGCTTCCTGTGCATGCCTAGTCCTTAGCCTTTCCCTCCCTCATCCTGCAGCTACAGCACAATAAGGTTGATCTTTCCGCTTGGACTTTTAGCATCGGACTAGCTCAGAGGAATACAAATATTCACCTTTTCCCAACTCCCAGGAGCTGTAAATCCATACATCTTTTTTTCTTTTTTTTTTCTCTTTTTTACTATGGGCTGTGCTAGAACCCACTGCTCTCACAAACCATAGCTGATGGCAGGTTCTCTGCCGATGATGGCTCAAGGGGATTACCTGGGTTGAAGCAAAGCCTCCATAAGGGTTTTGTTGCTTGGTGAGCCAAGACACAATCTGGGATGCCTTTCTGATTTCATCTGAAGACAAACTTGACTTTGAAAGGTGAGCCATGAGGATACTAGATGTCAATTCCACATCAACAGATGGAGCCCGATACCAATGTAGGGAGTCKTCTTCCTGTTTGGACTGTTGACTCCAAAATATTTGGTCATCTAGAGGTGGAGTGGGAACACTTATGGAGTGTGTAGCTGTATCTAATGACCCTGGAGTCCTACTCAGCCCCTGTGCCTAGGTACTGAGTGAACATGTAGATTGGGACAAGATATGGGTGCATATCTCCCTATTTGCCCCCCACACCCTGCTTTTCCCAGTAAAAACCTAGGCCTGCAGGCTGGGAAGGAGCTCTACAACATCCATGAAGCTCCCCTGGTTTGGATGACTGGGAGACCAGGACTGTGAGATCATCCATAGAGAAAGTCTGTCTCACAGTATGGATATAGCCTGTGACAGCTTGGCAAACAGAGGTTATCCAAGCCTTGGGCTCCCCACAGAGCTCTGCCAGTGCCCCCCACTCCTGCCCTCCATTCCCTTGGTCGCTCAGCCCTGGGATCTCCACACAATTCTGCCAATGGCCCTCTCTCCTGCCCCACAGTCTTTGGTACCTGTTATTATGGCAGCCTTATCCAATCTTCTGAGAATTTTCTGCCTGAGGGCCTTATCACCTGCTACTGCAAAGGCGTTTGCGGCTAGTGCCAGGCCGTAGAGGTTGGAACTGCCAGTATCAGCATTGACCAGGTCCTTTATACATTTCAGAGCTTTCCACACAACTGGGTCCTAGGATACAATTGAAAGCACATCGGTTGCTGGCAGGGTGTATGGGGAGGGAATGCAGCCCTGACGTGTGCACAGGAGGGTGGAAACAGACAGGACACATGGGGAGAAAACTGGTAACGTACCCCTGTGTGCACAAAGGCAGAGCGCCAGTGCATTGCCTGCCGAGAGGCTGCACACACAGCCTGTGCCTGCTGCCAATACTCACGGAGCGTGGCATCCCCGAATGTATGAGAGCTGTGATGATCGCAGAGCTCAGCCCCAGTCCTTCCTCCACTGCACCCTGCAGCCACCACAAAACAGAGAAGAGGAGGGCTGCCGTGAGAAGGGAGAGGGAGAAGTTTTCCAGTGCCTTCTGCTCCCTGAGCAAAAGACAGCACAGGCAACAGTGCTGGTCCTATTCCTTCTGCTAAGGAAGTGCCAGGGCTGGTATCTACTCTTGCAGGTATCTGCCCTTACCAGAGCACTTCTCAGCCACGGTGCCCCAAGCTCCTCTGGGTAGCTGATTCCCTCCCTCTGCTGAACACATTCCCCTTTCCCCTCCCCTGCAAAAGATTTTCAGTAGCAGATTTCAGTGCCAGGGGAAAGTGATGTTCCCACAACCCTGCTGCAAGGTGGCACCTTGAAGGCCAGGACAGTGGCAAGGGTATGGAGGAGCGAAAGAAAAGGTATCTTTTGCAGGGGGAAGTGAAAGGTACCATTCTCTTCACTTAGAGGATTAATTGTCTGAGGTCCTGTCCACCGGACTGCTGCTGGCTCCACTTTGGTGGTACTCTGTGTGTGTCTCTGCATGCACAAGTGCTGTGTTTCTGAGTGTATAGGGCACATGTCTGGCAAGGTGAATCTCACATGAGTGGCTGCCATCAGTCTCCATTCACCCCACTTCTGACTCTCTCTGTATAGGGGGGAACTCAGACTGAAGGAAGAAAACAGCAGCTCAATAATGGGAAAGAAAGATAAAGTAGTTTACCAAGGGAATACACAGAGCTTGAAAACCTTTTTTTTTTTGAGGCATGTGTTAGCTTTTGAGATGGGGCTAGGGCAGGGCACTGGTTCAGTTCCCATGCGCATATCATCAAATGCAAACCTCCATCTTTCATAACTTGAAAAAGTGCCACCATGACTAAGCACAACCCTGAGTGTCACCCAAGGGTGACCTTGGACACATCAGAGCCTCCCTCCTGCAGTAGGGTTCATTTGTTCTTGGCACCCAAATTGAGCCAGAAAGTGAAGGAGGTACCTAATGAACAGCCAAGACATGTCATACCATCAGACCATTGTTGAAGAGCTTCCCCACACTCCTGAAGCAGCCAGATGGAGTCTGACTTTTAATCAGGGCACTGGCAGCATCCTTTATATTCTGCTCATCTATGTGGATGAAGTCCCGGGCTTGGCTGAAGGTCTTGAGGACAAGGGCAGTAAGCCTAGAACCAAAGAAGGGAGAAGAAAATTGAATTGAACCAGTCACTGATGCCCATCTCCAGTAGGAGACAGGAGTCTTTGTGTCTTCCACTATCTCATCCCTGAAGAAATGCCAGCAGGCTAGAGCCTCTGTGCAGATGGAGAATTGGAAGCAATGCACATGAGCTAGATGCTCTTGAAGCTCGAGCTCGGATCCATTTGCAGCAAGAGAGAAAAAATTCACCGACAGTTCAGTGCTTCCCCCAGCGCTCTGCCAATTCCAACAGGGTGCACTTGGGTGATTTAAAGCCAGGAGGGCTGATATTTAGTGAGCTCACTCAGCCCCTTTCCCAATCCTGTTTGGGCACAAAGCACTCTGGAAAACCTGGAAAGAAGGTGTCTTTGCAGCCAAGTTTTCAGAATAAGCCTCAGTTGGGGTGCCCAAGCACAAACAATCAAACAAGGGTACCTCAAGTCATTGGCACGGTTCTCTTCCAAAAAGTCTCAGGAGCAGTTTCTGTTCAAAACTCCACACCTCCAGACTCCCTCAGTTTCCCCAGACCAAAATCCAAGCCAGCTTGAGCCTGACCAGGTCAAGCTGTTGTTCCTCAGCTGTCTGGATATCTCTGCTTACCATGTGTTCCCTGGCTCACTTCCTTCCCCAAAGGCACTGTATGAGCCGTCTGTGTGCTTGTACAGGAGTTGCCGCTGATATCCTGTGGGAAGAGGCTGGGGGTAGTGAAGATGCTCTGTGTCTGTTGTGTGCTCAAGGTAACAACTGGCCCCGCCAATCCTGCTGATCATTATAGAAAGCATTGTCTCTGAGGAATTCAGCAAAGGGCTTTCAGAGGGGTGCCGTGTACCTCTTGTTCAGCTGAGACACAGCAGCCTGATTTACACTGTTGTAATTCCCATGGTGTCAGGCAAGTGACGCTGCACAAATCCTGTTCAGCACCAAGCCTTTGCTGAGATCTCCACCGCACAACCTACTGTAGTGGATATCACCAGCTTAGTAACCCAACATAAGCAGAAATCCACTCACCGCTTTCCAGATAGCCAATTGCCTTCTGTTTGATTTCTGGAGTCAGTTGTCCTGTTTCTTCAAGGTATCGTGTGATAAAGACATTGGGGGCAAAATGAACCATGTTCTGCTCACCACATCCACTGGACATCTGGAGGAGCTCATCTATGTTGTCCAGTGCTGTCCCCAAAATGTCACCTGTAGGACAGAACCACAGCTTTGGGAGCTTTACATATTCTTGCATGTAAAAAATTTCTGGTCTCACCGATTCTCCAGATAACCTGCTAAGACTGGTCTCAGTTCACCTCTGCTCACACTAGAGTGACTTGAATGTCTATAGAGCCCTGTAGGAACAGTGATATGGTACTTGTCTATCTTTCCCTCGGCTGGGTGAAATTATACATCCATCTGGTCCAGCATCACTTGTATAAGAGAGATGGGATGCTTCTCTGGAAGACATAAGGGCCCAGTATCACACCTCACTGTACACATTCCCTCTTGTTACTCTGTTTGCTAAAGCAGACATGGTGGCACCAGAAGAAGAGACTCCTGCAGGGAAAAATCTTACTTTCCAAGTTCCCCCTAAATCTCACCTAAGAAAGAGATGTGGGCTCTCTCTGACCCAAGGACCACGTTCTCTGGCATAGTGAAAGTGATTGTCTCTGAAGCTGAAGTTCCTGCAAATGGCAAAAGCATCAAAACAACAACAAGCAGGATGGAGATGGCAGACCCACAGGCATCCCCAGGAGATGGTGTAAACAAGGCTGGGATCACCTCATCAGTTGGTGAAGAGAGGATTCAAAAGAGAGGATGACACAGAGATCAGGCTACCCACTGATGAGTGACTCTGATGTGGTTAGGCAGTGGCTTGGTGCTGCCAGGAGCTTGTAGTACTGAGTAGAGCTGAATGGCGTTGTGTCCCCATAAAAGCTCCAAAATCCCTGACTTTCCCCTCCCCATGCACCTCTAGATAGTCCTAGAGTTGTTCACACACCACGCTGCTTCTGTTTGGTCTCCTTGCTCTGTGCGCATGTACAGCCCCAGTAGTAAGACAGTTCCTGTCTCTGGGGTACCTGCACCTACCTTTAGGGCACAGAAGTGAGGTGTGGGTCTTTTCCTCCAGCAGCCCCTCTGCCTGGTGGAGAAAAGGCTGGTCAGCTCAGTAGGGAGAGCAGTAAAATGAGATAGCAGCACCCCACCTTCCTGCAAGCACCTTTTCTGTCCTCATGGGCCATACAAAGGGCCTCACACAGCAGGGATATGCATGCCGACTGAAGTTTCACTGGGAAGTATGTTTCTAAGCTGCTACACGGCCTTTGCCCCCATTGCCCTGCAAGCAAGCAGTTCTGACATCTCTGTCCCGTTGAGTGGAGGTGCTCAGCTCATGCCCTGACACAACCTACCCTTAGAATCACTCCTTGACCAGCCTCCCTGAGAAACATGCCCGGCTGACTCTCCCTTCCCAGAGCCACCCACCAGGCTGTTTTGAGCCTGACCCAGTTCTGCCCTTGCCAGGACCCTGAAGCATACTCTGACCTTCACCAGCAGGTGTTTAACCACTGTGTCCTTCCCTCCAGATTCTGGCACAACAGCTGTACTGTCAGTGCAAACATCTTCCTGCTCCATCACCTCAGCATTGACAGTGAAATTCACCTTTCCTAAAGAACAAAACATCAAGAGGCCAGTTGGCACATCCCTACTTAGGTTTTAGTTTGCTCAGCCTAAGGCTGCTCGCTCATTCTTTGCTTAATAGGCCACTCTCCCTTCCAGCCCAGCTCTGGTTTGCTCAAGCAGCTCTGCCAGTGCCTCCCACTCCTGTCCCTCCCTTGTCCCCTTACCTAATTTTGTAGCCTTCACATCCCAGAAAAAAGTTTTTGCTGAATCAGGACACAGACAAATAGTGAACCTGACATTTGCATGCACAAATTCAAAATCCCCGGAGTCCATTAGGCTAAGCTGGAGCTAGAGGTGAAACAAAAGGGAGTTCGGGTTATAGAGCTGCTGCTGTGTTTTTCCTTTCAGCTCCTTGATCCAAATGTCAGTCAAGCCCAGAAGCCCAGGGTGAGTATGATGATGGCCCTGTTGTAATATCTGTGGGACACCAACAGCCCACGGACATCGCAGTCCTGTAGGGTTGAGCTTATGGGGAGGGATAAGCTGGACAGAGATGGCTCTGCATGGAGCTTTGTGAAGAGCTTCCTTGGTGGCTTTTGCCCAGTGCCTGAGGAGGCAGACCCTTGTCTGGGTCTCTGTTAGTGAAGTACTGTTACCACACATCCCCCTGCCCAAAAACCATCCTGGAGGGAGCCACTCACCACCATGCACTGCTTCAAGTAGCTGAAGACTTTGACTTTCAGGGGAAATGACTCTCCCCGGAAGACAGAGTAGGGCAAAGTGGGTTCCACGAAGAAGGGCTTGAAGCTCCGCAGGCTGGTGGTCTCTGAGATTCCCAACCCATGGCTCTCTGAGGTGCAGAAGGTCATGGCTCTCCAGTCTGTGATACTGTCGGGTACTGTGACAGCTAGCTCAGCAGCCCCTGAATCACTGAGGAGAAAACAGAGTGGAAGGGGTTGTCCCCATCCCTGTAAAGATTTCTCTTGGGAAGGCAAATGCAGAAGGACTATGAACTGGAAGTGTGTGTGAAGGTGTGGGGATTCCTAAGAAGTAGGACAGAGGTATGGGAAGGATAGCAAATAGGTGGGCGAGGAAGAACTGAGAGGCAAATGCAAACCAAAATTTGCTTCTGGACAGTGTTGCACCTCAAATTCTTGATTTGTGTGGGTACACAGGGCTCCCAGAGGCCCATGTTATACACCCAGCCTGTGCCAGGGAGTACCGTGTGACATTTCCACCACACTACCACCCAAACTCCCAACCGCAGCTCGGCAGTCATCATTATAAGTGTCACTTACACAAAACGGAAGATGGCCCCTGCCCTGAAATGGCCCTAATCCAGCCAAATGAGATGGAGAGGTAGAGATCCTATTTTACAGAGAGAGAACATTGGCACATGGGAGAATTAAGAAAGCTGAGATGTGTGAGTAAGGGGAGAACAGTGGATGCTGCATAACTTGACTTTAGCAAGGCCTTTGACACAGTCTCCCATAGTATCCTCATAGCCACATTAGTGTGGACTGGACAAGTGGATGATAAGGTGAGCAGAAAATTTGCTGGACCATTGGGGACAAAGAGTGGTTATTGGTGACACAAAGTCCAACTGGTGGCTGTTTACCCATGGCATCCCTCAGGGACTGATACTTGGGCCAATACAGCTTAATGGCTTTATTAATGACCTGGATAATAGGAGAGAGGACATCCTCAGCAAGATTAGCAGACTAATCTTGCTACGTATTAGCAGACTATACCTTGTTGGGGAGGGGTTCCTGATATGCTGGAGGGAAAGGTTCCTATTAAGAGGAACCTTGACAAGCTGGAAAAATGGGCTTGAAAATGGATAAATTCTGTATCTGGGATGGAATAATAGCATGCAACAGTACAGGCTAGGCAGTGACTGGCTAGTAAGCAACTTTGCAGAAAAAGAGGTGGGGGTCCTGCTGGATAACAAGTTGAGCATGAGACATCTCATGTGCCCTTACAGGAGTGAAGGCCATCTACTTCTGGACTGTATTAAGAAGACTGAAGCCACTGGGTTGAGAAAAGTTATTTTTCCTCTGTATTCCTCCATTGTGGGACCACATCTGGAGTACTGTGTCCCATTTTTGCCTTCTAGTATAAGAAAGATACTGACATACTTGAATGCATCCAGTGGAGGACTACCAAGATGGTCAGAGGGCTGGGACATTTGATGCACAAGGAACAGCTGAAAGAACTGGGGTTTTCAAACTTAAGAGGGAAAGGCTAGGGGGATACCTTTCAGCTTTCTAAAGCTACCTATTGGGAAGGTGTAGAGACAATGGAACCAGTCTCTTCTGCGGTGCATATTGATAGGATGAAAGATAACAGACACAAGTTGGAACATGGGAAATTCTGACTTGAGATAAGAAAAAAAAAATACCATGAGGATGGTCAAACACTGGAACAGGTGTCCAGGTAGTTTGTGGAATCTCCATCCTTGGAGATACAGAGAACTTGACTACAACCTGATCTAAACGGACCTGCCTTGTGCAGGATGTTGAGCTACAGACCTTTGGAGGCCTCTTCCATCCTATAGGAGTCTGTGATTTTAAGTTCCCCAGGATTATTTGGAAAATCTCAAGCAGAGCCAGGAACTGAACCAAACCTCCATTGTCCTTAACCACTTCTTCACACCTCCCTTTTTTTTTGTGAGCACAGAAGGCAATAATGCCCTGGCTCTGCTCCTGCCCATTCCCTCTCTGCTGTGGCTGGTAGGAGGTCTGGATCCATGTGGGGCCACAGCCCCTAATTACTCACTTGATGGGAACCAGAGTCCAGATGAATGTCTCTGGAAACCAGGTACGTACTGGCCCTGCCTCGCTACCCAGCTCAACGTGCTCTGACTCAGCACGTTCAACAGCAGCATCTGTTTCTGGGTCCAAGTTGTCCAAGACTGCCAGCTCGCCATAAGCTATTGGGAATACAAGCATTCATTCAAAGGCAGAGCAACTGTGAAATCAGGATAGAGTTCAGTTGGGAAAAGCTCAGGTCTCCATCCCTCCCACTCCCACTCTGATCCCCCTTGTCCTCTCCAAGATGCCCTCAACCTACTTCACTATTGTCTTCCACAAGACAACCCAGGAGACCATGTGGATTCCAGTATGTGTGTGCTCCCCCATGAGGAACTCTACCTGCTCACACTTTCGCTCTCAGCCCCTGCAGAAAGGCCTAGATACTGCCCAGTGCCAATCTTGGCTCATTCTCTGGTTTCCAGCAAGACCTTTCCTAGTCTTACAAACAGATGTTCCTTCCTGAGACAGCTGCCTCATTTCCTCCCTTGACCATATTATCTTCCTGCCTACCAGCAGAAGTTTCCAAGCAGGTTCTTCCTATGCAGCCACCCCTCCGCCCCTTCAGTGCACTGGACACACACACACATCAGGACCCTTCCCCTCTTCCTGTGCTGCACATGTCCTGTGCAACCTCCCACTCATCTCTGGAAGCCATCCCCAATGCCTCAGCACACTGCATGTTCAGCTGCCCTTGTGCAGCCTGTATGTTACCCGTGATTTCCAAAGAAACAGGATAAATCGAGATGTACACATGTAGTCGTAGTAGAAAGTGGTCTGGGTGCGGCACTCAATTGGAGATTTGATTTTAAGGCTGGTTAAAAATGTTAGACCTGAATTCTGGAGGAAAGAAGGGGAAAAAAAGAAGGTGGATTTCAGTGGAGGGGGTGGTGTGTCTGAGGGTCTGTCTCTGCTCCTGCCTCCCAGCATATCAGCCACCCTGTGTTGTTGCACCTCAGCCTGACCTGCGAATTTATACAGGGAGAGAATGCAGAACCACCCTGCTCCCAAAGCCTGGTCCTGGCCCCTCACGCCAAAGGAGGCTTTCTCCAGTCAGGATTGTGGGGGTGACCACTCGCATGTGCATGCCCACACACAAAGTCATTATTTTGGCACCACAGTTTGCTGCCCACCCTAACACAGACTTGTTCTCATCTTTCACTTGCTATTCCTTTCTACTGTTCTTTCCCTCCTTTCCCCAGTCCCCCTTTTCTCTCAGGTGCTTTGCTTTTCCAACCCCCAATTTTCTCTGACTCAGGCTGACACTCCCCTCTCCTTCCAAATCCTAGAAAGTCTGAGGGTCTTGAGCTTGGGATAAATGGGGAGCTGGGTGCTAGGGATCTGCCTGATCAATGGGAATTTATCAAGCTGGGAGCATGGAGTGTCAGAGATCTCTTAGTTCAGAAGCTTGGCAAATTCAGAACCTGAAGTTGCCAGCGTTTACAGGAAAGACAACCTATGAAGCTACCCAGCGCTGACCTGGGATACAAAAGGGCTCAGCTCTGATATTTCAGATTTTCTGGAAATCAGATTTACCTTCAGAAGTTCATAAACATCTGGTTGGGACACTGCATAAGAGTATCTGTTGTATACGAATGGTGACATTGTTCCTGGTGGAAGGGTGGTCTGAGGGGAACCAATGATTCCTGGGCTCTTGTGGATAGTACAGTAGTCACTGTAAGAGTCTGTGAGGGTGCTGGGGTGCTCCTGAGAATAGCTGAACATATTGTACACCTGTAGACAGAGAATGAAAACAGTACAGGTCAGCGTGAGAGGTGGGAAGTTTCTCATTTCTATCCAGAAATTTTCTGTGACCGCAGAGGCAGAGCTCGGATCCTGCCTGCCACAAAAGCCAAGCCCCAAAGTTTTTTGAGCTTCATGGAGGGCCTCCACAGGTTTTAGATGCATAGCACCAGAGATGAACATGAACCCCTCTGGGGTACGGCTGCATAGCTGTGGCCACTTCTAGCTCATAGATTGTACCTGTGAGCTCAATGCATACAGTAAGGACACCTTCCCTGTAAGAGTCATTAGATAGCTTCTTGTCTGACTGAAGGCACATCCTGGATCCACTAAGACAGTGTCAAGAGGCAATTCAAGGGTCCTTAGACCCAACGCATCCCAGGTCTAGAGGAGAAATGGGACCCTTCCACTGCCAAGGTACCACTTACAGTCCAGTCTGTGAATGGAAGGACTGTCTGGTTCATGTGAGCGGGAACAAAGACATGGAGCCTATCACACATTAGGCTTTTTTTTTAACATAACTCTTCTTTTCAGAGCACTGTCATGAATTGGTTCAGGAAATGGAAGTCTCTTGCCATCTGGTTGCCACTGTGACAAAGCACACTAAGTTTAACAAGGATGTGACTTTGGGCTGTACTTGGGGATGACAGTGGGTTATTCTAGTAGATCCCTCTGTAGAGACCGGAAATTTTGACTGGTGTTTGATGTTGGCCTTCATTTTTTCTCATTAAGCCATGTCCTGTCCCCATTCAAGTACTTGTTGGTGTACCCACTGTGCCTTAATAACCAGTGCCTGCAACCAGATACTCAAAAGGCACCTCTCCAGTATTAGCAAGGCTCAGCACTAAAGTGACTTACACTATCCCTCGATAGCTCAGCCTCTGGCCTCAGGAGAAGGACACTCTGGTCTACAGCACGGATGCTACATAGGGAGCCTGGTGCAGCCTGCAAATGGAGACGGACAGCCGATCCTGGGAGAGCCACTGTGTCTGAGAAGCCAAGATTCACCTGAAACAGCAGAAGAAAGAGGGACTGAAGACATTGACAGAGGAAGGAAAGGGGAGACTGTGGCTACTGGATTCTGCTGGACATCTATTGCCAATTTGCAGTTAATTAGCTACCCTCCAGCCTACCTGCCCCCTTATGTTTTGTGCACTACTTACATGGTTTCTGAAGCACTTGGAGACTTTCAGAGTGAAGGTGTCAGCTGCCACTTGTCCCTCAGGGAAGGCAGTGTAAACGAAGAGGGTAGCCATGGGTGAAATGAGGTCAATGGGCAGAGTGACATTGAAAGCCCCACTATACTGAGCTGAAGGAAGAAGGAGAAATAGAAAAAGTATAGGAAGAGGCAAGGAAGTCTGTCTCGAAGGATTACAGCAGCAACATACTCATCCTCTATAATACTTCTGTACAGTTACTTGGATAAAAACTATTCTGCCTTGCTTCTGGGGAGGCCACAGCTAGACCAGGACATAGGTTAGTGCCATTTTGTAGCAGTGACCTTACATCATGAGGGATCTTGGCAACAGTGTGCACTTGGAAGAGAAATGACTTTCCACCTGAGTCCAGCAAAAAGAGTCTGTGAGTTTTCTTGGAGGTCTCTGATAATTTCTGCTTGGCAGATAAACTCTGACAATTTCATCATTAGATCAGAAAAAAAAATTAGGGAAATCAAAAGACAAAAGAGAGATAGCATATTTGCCATTTCCTATTGATTTTTTGTGCCAGCTGTGTTGTTTCCTGTTGGTCTCAGATCTCTTTTCTCTCTTTCCCCATTTAGGCTGGAAGGGCTTTCCTGTTGGGTCCTTAATATGTTCCTGGTATTTAAATGCTCTTACCTAATGGTGGATCAAGAAGTACTGTTGTTTGGCCATGATGCACAAGGGATCCTCTGGCCAAAACCTAAAAGGTAATGAACAGAGCAAAGGGTTGATAGTGCCTCTGCTCCATGTCTCTGGGCCAGCAAAGGGCCCTGTGCTGACACAGACCTGTTGCAAAGCTGACCTCGTTGCCGGCACTGCCCTGCACTCACCAGGTGGTAGAAGTCTGCTCTGGCAGCCCCGTCCCCCAGCTCTGTGGCTAGGATGTGATAGTGCACAGTGACCTGCTGCACGTCCCTGCAGGGCAGCATTGCCTGCACTGGCTGGATCCTCACAGAGCTGCGGCTGGAAGAGTAGAAGGCCCTCAGTGGGAGGGATGCAGTGCCATAAGACACCCTCACATTTCGACCGCTTAAATCCTCCGGCTGGGTCTTTGCCTGTGGCACAGAAAAGGTGGCTTGGTGTCTGAAGATTTCTTACAGCTCTCCCCATGCCAAAACCAAGACCGACTAGACAGTGGGCTCTGAACTCTTCCAGGGTAAGGTGTCTATTTCCACCTAAGCCAAGCTCAGCCAGCCCCTTTCTTGGCATTGCCTGCTCCACCATGCTCTGGGATAACTAGCGCCTAAACAGGAGGCAGGGAGCTGTATACTACTAGGGCTTGGGCTAGAGCCTGAACTTCTGCAATGCTGCTGCTACCCCCAGAGCAAGCCAGATAATTAGGCTGTGTAGAGTGGCTTATTAGTCCCTGGATCAAACCACTGAACCCTTTGCTTCTGTCTGGTACCTGTGGGGAAAGTATCAGCATGGATCTGCCCTGATAATGTATTTCACTGTTCAGTGTTATTCCACTTGCACACTGTATTTCTTTTAGCACTTTCCCTGATCCATAGGGTAGAGGTGGCAGGGGACAACTGAAGATCAATAGCCTTGCTCATCTTTGACCTATGACCTATCTGCCCTGAGACTATGATATTAACATCTTGTGGACTTCCAGCAAAGTCAAGGTCCATCATCTAAGATACTGTATGCACTCTGATAAAGAGACAGGGCTTGCTTCAAAGTGCCTTGACCTTGAAGTTTAGATAGGACAAGTATTAGAAACCTACCCCTACAACCAGACAAGAGAACCTTCCTTGTTCATTGGAAAGCAGATGCAAACTTTTCTCTTGTCAATTCCCTGTCAGTGGCATCCCTATTTAGATCCTTATATCCTGGTTACCTGCTCTGCTCCAGATTGGCTTGCAGCAACTGGTTCCTTACTAGCCTTCCTTCTTTCTCTCCTAAGTTTTCTGCCTCTTATATCCCAGGTTTCTCCTAACTCTTATGCTATGAGGAAATATAATGCAAACTGGTCACTGACAGTTTTCTTCTCCACATGTATTTTCAGATGCTTCTTCTCTAGCTTCTTTCCTATCTTCCTGTTCCATACCATGTGGGAGTTCTTCCTTTGCTCTCTGTCCCTGCCCAGCTCCACAAAGCCCTTTCCACCTCAGACAGAGGTGCTATGTAGGTAGACCTCAGTCACAACTTCATGGGGCCTCTGTCCACTGCCCCATCTCTCATCATGTCTCCTGACTGCTCAGGGACTGTGTGTGGCACCAGGGGCCAGAACATTGGCTCTGCTATGGGCTATTCCTCTTGTCCTAGATCTGTCATTTCACTGCTCCATGCCTCCATCTCCCTGGCTGTACCGACACAATGACACAGACTATAGGTCTGAGGGATGCATTGCTTAGTACTAGCCAAATCCAATATAATTATTGGGCTTAACCTGTAGTAGAACTTTACTGCTGTTGTCCCATGCTGACGTCTCTAAGGTGAAAGAGGCCATCCCAGTGTCATCTGTGAAGAAGGTCTTGGTCTGCTTTCTGTTACCATAGGACACTGTAAGAATCACCTCCTTGTTCTTCAGGTGTGTCCCATTGGCACTCTTGAGTTCCAGCTGTAACGATGCAGAGAACAGTCAGAGAATTGGAGGCCTCAGCATTGAAAATCTACCTCCCAGTAGAAGTCCCAGTTCTGCTCTCTGCAAACAGACTCTCAGTGTGAACTTTAACTCCTCCAACCCCTCCCCATTTATGCAGCAGCCATCTCATCTGGCAAAGCCGTGTGCCTATCCTGTGGTCACTCTTTTGGATTACCTCTTGGTAGAGATGTCAAAGGAGAAGCTGGAACAGAGGACTGTGCTAGCAGCTTTTGTCAGCTCAGAGCAAGGGGACCCCTCAGTACTTCTGTGCCCGCCATCCCCTTAGGCCCAGCTGCTGGGCTTTCCATGTTTCTGCCCTGTTCACTTACATTTCCATAGTAGGGAGCTCCTTGCTGATAGTAGTAGCTCGTCCCCCAGAATTGGAGAGTTGTGATATCAAAAGTGACCTTGCAGTTTTCAGTGGTGTTGAACTCCACCCCTAGGAAAGAAAGGAGGTGCATGCAGGTGAATATCATGCGTCTGAGCAAAGGCAGCAAGATTGGATGGACTGAGGTAAGGGATGGACTATCACTCATAGGGGATTGTAGTTTCTCCATGTAACTTCAGGAGTCATTTAACACACACACTCGGCAATAGTGCCTCCTACATTCTGACCTGCTAGAATGACAGCAGTCTACCAGGAGGTCTCTGCCAGACAGTTCTCAAATGCTCTTTCTGACTTTGTTTAAGACGGTCCCACTCATAATTGTCCACTTCCATTCTCCTCCCATTCTCACAGCAGAGTCACTAGAAGGCAACATTTTTCCTTGCCTTCACCATGTTAGTTTACAGTCTGCTGTCTTGTCATGTGTGCCCACCTGAAATCACTGCAGTTGTTTGCTGAGTGAATGTGTGTCACTGCTTTCAGCAAGGGGCTGCAAAACATTTTCTTATAAGGAAGGGTTTGTAAAATTTTGTAAGAAAGGAAACCTTACAGGATGGGATATTTAACAGTAGCTCTGGACAAGTAGCCTCATCTCCCTATCTGGGATGTGGAGATAAATCTGATGAGGAGCTATTAACAGCACATAGTCAGGGCCTTGGTTACACTGATTGCTCAGAGTATCTTCTCATTCCAATGGACTTTCCTAAAGTATGGTTTAAGAATAAAAGAACCTGGCCTGGCCCACCTCTGTGCACATTTCTGCCGTGACTAGAAGACAAGAAAAAGCAGCTCTTGCCCATCTTTGCCAAACCAAGGTGACTGTCAGAGCTGGACTGGCCACAACAGCTTGTGGAGGAGCAAGCATACTGGTAAAGCCTATCCTGCAACTGGGAGAACTCACATGTCCATTGTGAGTCAGACCTGGGTGGTATGGTACACAAGAACATCCATGCTGCCATGGTGCTCCCAGGGAAGACACAACCCTCTGAACACTGGACCCCATGGGAGCCAGTGCAGAAAGCTCCAGTGGTTTGATGGGAAGACACAAGAATCCATAAGGAGTCTTGCAGATGAAAACCCAAAGACAAGCATGTTGTATGAGTGTAAAGTAAAAGATCTTCCACGAAATGTAGAATCAGTTTTTGCTACCTGTTCCACTTTCTTTCAGAAAAGCCACAGCTTCCAGGTTGAAATCATAACTGTCACCACGCTTCTGGTGGTAGATCTTAATATTCACCTCAGTGGCAAAGCAGCCATCCTCGTTTGTCTGGGGATGTGAAATTGTATCTGTTAAGCAATCATGAATGCACTAATCCCTTCTGCAGTGCAGATCAAACCCAAGGCCCAGAAGTCTAAAAGTACATGAGTAAGACACTTGAGTTAAAGGAGCAACTCCCATACTGGCATGAAACGTACTTTTTTTCCATGGAGCAGTCACTAATAGGAGATGCTGTTTCACACATGTCTCATCTTTACACACTCACTCATGTGCCGGTAGCAAACATGAGTTATCATTTCTCCCTGACAACATGATTTCTTCTGCTAGGGCAGGATTTATCTTTAAGATATGTGCTGGGTTACTTAAAAATATGTATATTTTTAAAATATAGATACATTCATTCAACCCTAGAGATGATTGAGTAAAGTCTGTGCTGAACTGCAATTGCTTGCTTAGATGCAAGAGATAATTTCTGTGTCTCCAAAATAGCTGTTTCTGGGAAACAGCACATAGGTGTTTACACCAGATTAAAAGATGGTGCTAAAAAGCATCCAGTGGAAGTGAATTGATGTGGACAGTGTTTGTATTTTTTATTGCCCTGTTGCAATACCTGTTTTGTAGGCAAATCTGCAATAGTTAGCTTGCCTACAGATGCTTCTTCCTTTGAGCGCATCTAATTGCAGTCAGAGAAATCACTGAGAGAGGCTAAGATTGCTACACTGGGGAGTTAAGGACGTATCAGTCATTCATCCCCAAGCAAAGAGCATGCTGCTTCAATAGCTGATGTCTCTCCCACTCCTTCCTTTAGTATTCTTCCCTCTGTTTGCCCCTGTTCTTGTCTTTTGCAAGAGGAGTGGATGTCCCATGTGCTCACCTCGCCAGTGTAATCCTTACAAATACTGTGCTTGGCTTTGGAGGACTTCCGATTATAGTGGATATTTTTACGGCATACCACAGCCTTCACACTACCTTGGACTGGTTTCCCATACGTGTACCTGGCAAACATAGCAGAGAGGACTTACACTCACATATAGAAACACTGGCTCAAGGGTCAATAATATCAGCTTTAGCCTGTGGTTTGCAGCTATACAACCCAGCAGCCTGCAGTATCTTCATGGTTCATGAGCTCAGCAGAGGCCAAGAAGTTAAAATGACTTCATCAGATTGAGACAGAAGGCAGCGATGGGTGAGTTCTCTCCAAGTCAACACTAGTCTCACCAGGCAGTGCTAGGGAACATTGTGCTGGCCACAAGTTGAGTCATTATTCCTTCCACACTGGCACTAATCAATGCAGCAGAGGTACTGTATTGTAGGGCACATGCCCCAATGAGGGGGTCCGCTGCCACACTTTCAAACTCACAGAGAAAGAAGTAGGGAGAGATAATATGGAGAAAGGTGAGAGTCCAGGAGAATTCCTTAGCAAAGGATGCCAGGGTACCAGACTTTGGGGTGAGGGTAGGGTTGGCAGAGACCATTTTGAGCTCTGTTATGGATAGCTGTGCAGTTTCCAAACCAGTAAGAATGCACCTTCTGCCACGATAAGTCAGCTCACATGCCACAGACGTGGAGACGGAAGTTCTCCTCCAAGATGGTGACCACCTGAGGCATCTGGATGGAGACACTGAACTTGGGCAGCACTGTGTGAAAGCAAGAGAAATATAATTCAGCAAGAATAGAGAGCGCTCATTTGTTCCAATCCTCCCCAGATGGTTGTTCACAGAAAAGAAATCTCTCCTTTCATTCCCTGACTACCAGCACAGGGCCTAGTAGCAATGCACCAGCAGCCCGGCCAGGAGAGAGTGGTGGGAGTAGACAGCCTTAGTCTCCTCCCCAGAGCACAGCTGTGGGACAGTGCCTCAGTCCATCTGCAGGACATGGGGGAGGAGAAAGCCAGTGGGCCTGAGTGAAAGTCAGTGATTACACCTACTGGCAGGCAGCTGGACATTTCAGGTGTTAGCACAACAAACACAGCTGTTCACAGCTGCATGGCCCATTCAACTCTGTGTGAGAGACAAGGGCTGGAGGCAATACATCTCTCTCTGCTGCCGTCAGCTCCCTGAGACTCTTACCATACTCCTCTACCCTGAAGGTATGTGTGCGGTCATGCATTTTGATGGTGTACTCTCCAACCAGTGCTTCTGCAGCCAGAGGGAAGGACAGATCCACAATGCCTCCCACAGGTGTAACGTTCAGCCACTGTGCAATTCGGTTCCCTTTGGGGTCCTGCATAGGCAGTAGTAGAGAGTAGTTATTTCACAGTGCAAAAAGAGACTCTTTTGCAGGATGTCGAAGCTACCACAGCATGCTCTGAGCACATATCCTCTCATCCTGAGAGCCCAGGTCTATGACACAGCTGCAGTGCTCAGGTGAGTCTGAGCTCAAAGAGGATAGGGCAATTCTCCCTGTCTCATTGACAAAGTCAGTCCATCGTATTATTGCTCTCTGGTGGCACCGCCACCTCACTGACTGCTGCAAAACTGTGGTTTACTGCCTGCSTGTCTCCCTAAGAGATAGAGACTGTCCCTCTTAGAGACCCCTGCAGTGATCTGAGCTGGCATAGCCCCCAGGTCATTGTGGAGAGGGTCAGTCCTGACAGCACATGCTGCCTAAGACATGAGCTACTTGGGAGTGATTACTGGGGTGTCTGATGTCTTGAATCCCCAGGAAAGTCTGGGGAAATGAGTCCAGGACTTCATGCAGGGGACCATGAGGCCCAGTATAGAAAGGAAGATGTAAAGACCTGGGATGAAAGGGCATTTGGAGGTTTTGTTGACTGTCACTGTCAGTCCATGACGAACAGTGTTCTTCCACTGCTGGTTCTTGGGAGGGCAAGATGCAGAACTCTGACTACGGTCACGCTGCCCAGCCAGGAAGGACTTAGCGATGAGTTGATGGGTGCTTTATAAACATATGGAACAAGTGGGAACTGTTGTTCAAAAGGGTGAAGCTGGATCAGAGTACTTCGGGATTTTCACAAATCTTCAATACACAGGCTAGAGGGACTAAAAGTCCTGTGACCACTCTAGAAAAGTTTGCTGGAGTGGTTTTCAGTGGCACCAATCATTTACTGCAGGGACCCCTGTGTGATCGGTATCATGACACTGCACTGCCAAACTTGTGTGGATACTAAAGGAAGGAACGGCAAGAATTCGAGGACTGTTCTCATTCATTCTGAGGTAACTGGCTTTCTGCATCCATATTTCCCCACCATCATCTCCAAACCTGTGTCTTCCCCAAGGTGAGAAGAGATCACCACTTTCAATAAAGTAGGTGCTTTACCTTCAGTTCCACCAGGYGGTGCTGTGGGGAGGAAATAACAGTTACTGGTGGTATGCTTTCAGGTAAGTTACCATCCACCTCCCTGGCATTTTTTATTCCCCAACCATCCATGAGTCTTCCCCAAGCAATTCCCAGGGACTGCCCGTGACCCAACATCATGAGCAGCTCCTGCATTACAGGTGGTGCCCAATGCTGTTTGTAAGCACCAAAAGCAACACTGAGACTAGCTGTCCATAGATGGATCACCTAGCTGGGCCAAGCACTGATCCAGAAGTGATGGAGGCAGCCCATAGCATTTTCAGACTTATTAAGGTTTCTCCCTTCTTGACTTACCGTTTCATTGCTGGCAATAAAGTTCTGATCCAAGGTTACAATTCGCAACTTGACTATAGAGCAAAAGAAAAACAGGACTGGTTGAAATGAAATCAAGTCTGTTAATAATAATAAGAATGGAAGGCTAAGAAAGACGTGCCCCTGTGCTTCACTGAGAGGGTGTGGGCACCAGCTAGAACCATCCACTCCTGGGCCTATGCTCAAAGCCCTGCTACCAGCTGGCAGCCTGCTAGAAAAAAAGTGGTAGGAGAGGTGGTGTGGGGTTTCTAGGAAGGCTGGCTGTSCTGGTGGGAAACAGCATTTTTCTGGACATTGGACCTGTGGTGGGGCACTCAGTCTTGCCTGTGGAAAGGGTGGAGAGGCATGGGGCAAACAGCTGTACCCTGTGGTGATYTGAGCTATGCTAGGGCAGTGATGGGGGCCTGCAGGACTGTGATCCTCATCTGAGGGAGACTGTGGGAGAGAGAGGGATTTAGGGCACTGACAGACTACTGTGGCTTTGGTTGGAGCAATCATGAATATAACACGATGGCACCTGAACTTTTTCTCATGCATCAGCCAAAACACACAAGCCTTGTTCACACTAGCATGCTGCCTGAGTATGGCTAGTACTGGGGAAAACACAAGCCATGCTGATGTAGGAGAGAGGTATCCCCAAATCCCTCAAAGTAGGAACAGCCTAGAAGGGAGATGAAGTCTTAACCCATCTCCCTTGCAGAGCAGGCCCCACTCCAAGCTCTAGAGGCTACCCCATATTTTGTGGCCTGAGGACCGCTCTTCCTCTCACAAGACATGGCATTCTGTCCATACCAATCTGTCCAGGTTTGTACACAGGTTTGTCTGTCTGGATAAAAGTCTTCTTGTCTGCATGCTTGATTAGGACTTTCTGTTTCTTCTGATACTCTGAGTTGGCTTCCAGGACTGTGATCCCAATAAAAGCCACTTCATCGCTGTTTCCAGCAGGAGGAGGGACCTGCAGGCATAGTTGTAACCATCACTCAGGGTGGATCCCGTTCATGGATCCCCAGGCTTTTGGAATAACGATTATGATACTGCTTTTATATTGCTCCAGTTCTTCTTGCCCTGAAAGACCTCACAGTACTTTTCAGAATATTTTCTAGAAGAGTAAAATATCAGTGGAGCTACACGGCAGGAAGGACACTGGCAGACCTATACAGGCTGAAGCAGAAGATTCAGTGCTGGATTAAGATGTCCCCATGGGAAGACACAATTCTTTGCCGTTCTGCCCAGCAAGAGCAAAACTCATGTGCTATCCACCCTACTGACAACCCTGGAAAATATATTCCTCACCTGGAAGCTTGTGCAATGAAAGAAGGTGAGCTGAGAGATGGACTGAGTGATCAGAGTCTCATTCCCAGCTCCGCTTTGCAAGGTTACTGTCACATGGATCGGGACTGCTTGCTTTCTGCTGAGTTGGAGGCACACTGTCTCTGAGAAGGGGTAGTAGAGCTGAGATGGTATTGCCACGGCATAATTTCTATTAAAGAAGAAAAAAAAGAAAGTCAGGTGAAACTGATTTTCTAAGAGGACAGGTTTTGACCATAGGATTTGGGTACTTCATAATAAGACTTCTGGTTTCTTCATTCCACTGTCATAATGCCAGTGGGACAAGATCACACTGCCCTTCTCATCTATTGGTACTGCAGCCATTAACACTGAGTCTGCACTACCTGCTGCGTGCACATGTAAAAAGATAAAGTCACTGCTTCCAAAACTGAAAGTCAAAATAAGGTGAAGAGACCTGCCCACATCACCCAAGGGATCAGCAGCAGAGCTTGGCTACATTGCAGGTTTCCTGRGACTTCAGCCTTTTCACTGAACCATACTATGTATCACCATCAGTTTGCTTGGTTGGTTATCTGCTTTCTGTCCTATCAGCTACTCTTGGGCTTAGAACCAACGCCAAGCATATGAGACCCAGTGTCCCGACTTCGTGTCCCAGACACAGTCTCCTGAGCACCTTCTCTTCAGCTCCTGACATTCCTGTCCTCCTTGCCAAATCTCACACCTCCGTGGCTACTCTCATAGCTGTGCCCATGGATAACACCAAGAAGCTATTCGTATTGKTTTTTTTTCATCTTATACTGCACTGCAGCAACTAGGACCAAAGAAAAGCCAACATTCAAGCAGGTTTGAAAACTCTTATCACTGACTCCTCCTGCTTACTGTCTCTGGACAGGTTCAGCCAGTGGCATGTTTTGCAGCAGCAGGAGGGCAGGGCCTGGAAGGATCAGAACAGCAGGAGGCAGGGACGTGACCTGCTGGCAGTTCTTAGCTGGAGCTCAGCACCCTGGCAAGAGGGAGTCAAAGTCCTGCTGGCCAGAAGCCTTGAGTGCTTTCACACTGGGAATTGTCCTTGCCAGAGGTTTCTTAGAAAGTCTGAGGGAGCAGATGGCCAGCTAAGCCAGAATGAACACATTGCTTTACAAAGAGCATCCCTATCAGATACCTTGGGCTCATGCTTGCCCAGTTTGTAAAGGCACCCAGCTTTGTCCACTAAAGATTTAAATGATGACCTATGACTCTGGGGAGAAAAGCATAGCCCAAAAGGAAATATATTCTGGAGCACAGTAGGAGACATGAGATGTTGGCAGGTCAGAATTAAACACATGCAGAAAGCTGGCAGAGTTGCTCTGMCTGAGTCCTTGCAGAAATACGTGGTCTACATCAAAGGCACTAAAGGGAGAGCCAAGTAGTAGGGGGAGTGACGGGGGGACAGTGCATGAGAACCAAGTGAAACCTTGGGAATATGAGAAATTATGCCTCTCTCGAAAAACACTCCTGGTCTTACGACTTCTGTCCTGTTTCTGTCACACCGCCACCCCCCACCAGGATTCCCCACAGACCAGAGCATGTATGCGAAGCAGCTGAGGTTCTTACAGCATTGCAGGCGTTCCGGCTGTGCTAGGCAGGAGAAGGATGCTGCCCCACAGGAAAGCGATGCTCCACATAGCTGATTGCGGGTCGAATCCCTCCACGGAAATGTGAGTCTTTCCTCTGTCTCCCCTTCGCCTCTGCTTCTGCTGCTTTCCTTCTTCCTTCTCCCTGTCATCCAGAGCTGAAGGACTATGCAGCTCCTGCCCTGACAGGGTACCCGCCTCTCTCTTGGCTTCGAAACCAAGAAGGTGGAAATCATGCTGCGCATGGCTGGGGCTAGGATGTGGGCGGGTGGAAGGGGAGGAGACAGTGTTTATTGCTTACACGCCGAAGGCACTTACCTCGAGGCTTTGTAAGGCTTGTTTATATTTCTCTGGGAGATGTCTTGCTCTGCCTTCTTATGCAGTACAGCTGATGGCAGCAGGAGTGCTCAGTTACTATATTTGATACAGGGGTCCAATTTTTATAAAGGTGTCTTTACAGGGATTTAATCAGAAACATCCTGGGGCAAATTCATTCTTTGTGATGTCAGTGGATTTTGTTTCAGGGTTCTTCTTCTGTAGAACTTCTTTTTTATGTATTATTTACTTCTTACTGAAATTTCACTGCTGCCCTGCAGCGTCCGGCCAGACCAGCCCAGGGCTCCATACACAGCTGTGCCAGTGCCCCCACTCCTCCCTYGAAGGAAGGAAGAACTTTAGCATGTTATTTATCTTTTTGTTGTCTATCTGTTCCCATTTAACTTCAGAGGCAGCCAACTTGATGACCATCCAGAGATGCAGAGCCATAGTGAGTGTTTCTGAAATCAGACAGAACTCTGACTGTTTTTTGTCCCRCTTGTTTAGGCTTGAACTCAAAACCCGGTTGATTTCGGAGAATCAAATATGCTCCCAGATCAGTGACATACAGTGCTTTAAACCTGCAGATTATCTGAATGTCAGYGCTAGGTTAAAGGCTAGTGTGTTCCTGTTACATTGGACTGTGCACTAAGAGAGTGGATGCTAAGCACACATAAGGGGACTGTGCCAAAGTAAATTCAGTGGATTGCTTCAGCTGGGAGCAAAGAGTGGGTGGATGGCAAATTCACTCTATATTGTGTACCCTTGGTTATGCTCTGCAAAACCACAGCTGGGGCCAGGGCAGGATGAGGACATCCACCTTCAAATGAGGTTGTAACTAGAGGGCAAATACGTCCAGGCCCTGTTCACTTCACTGCTGCCACCCAGGAAAAGGAAGTGCCTGAGAAGAGTCTGGAGGAGATGGGTGGTGGTGTCAGTGTAGAACTACCACATGGCTGAAGGAAGCTGGCAGAAAACTGGACATCTGGCTTGGGGGGATGTAAAGTAGAGATTTGCTCAAATATGTGGGTACTTAAAAGGTCTTGCTTTATTTGGAAAGGTCTTACAGTGGAGCTACGAGGGGAGTTGGCAGTGGGTGGCAGAAGCAGCCCTGGAGAAGGTTCTGTACCCAGGAGGATCAGACATGGCTGGGATGGATGGGTGGACAGAGGTAGTGACGCAGGGAATGGAGATGAATTGAAAGGTTTTTACTCCAAGCTCTGATTAAATACTGGATGAGAGGAAGATCACTAATGATGCACAGAGTACTGAGGATGCTTTTTACAAGCTGAGGACAGTAGCTGGTGTGCAGCTTTGGCTCTCATTCTATGCTACAGCCAGGATCCAGACCAGCCACAGCTGAGATGAGTGTTTCTCTTAAGTCTCCTTCAGCCTGGGTTAGAGGTCACCCACCCCACATCTACCCCCCAGTGCTCTGGCACCCCATAGCCTGGAATACCATCTGAATGTAGATGTGGGTGGAGAACTGTGCTGTGTGGCCTTTACTCTGCTGTTGGTGGAAGCAAGTAAATATTAGCTAATGTCATCAGCCTGGAAGAGATACTATCTCCATATATCAATTCCCCCACTCTTTGGACTTAGGAGCATCTGATGGGGGTATTTAGGATTGCTTCAGCCCATCAGTACAGGCAGTTCTCTCCTCCTGTGTGGATCTTGTCAGCTGTCTGTCCCAGCCCAAGCAATGGGAGCACCAGTGCTCCTCTTAGCCCTGACCCTATTCTCAGTTGCAGCTGCAGCAAGCCTGGAACCGTGAGAATGTCTCCTTTTGATTTCGGGGTGCTTGGTGGAAGGGACTGTCATTGAAGGGTGGTGCTGAGGTGCTGCCCTGTTTAGCATCACAGAGCTGAAGGGTAGGGGCCTTATTCTCAGGGAAGCTGAGAAGCAGCAGCTCCTACTGAGTCCCGTTGGAGTGCTGCGTGTCGAGCACCACTGCAGGTGAAGCCCCTGGTGTTTGCTTGTGTGGGCACTGCACTGCACACACCACAAAGCTACAGAAGCCACAAGTTTTTGCCATCCTGTGCTGGGGGGGGTGAAATTTGGTGTGAGGACTGAAGCCTTATTCCTCAGCCACTGAGTCTTTGGCTTCATTCCTCACACAGCCTTGCTCTGTGTACTTGCAATTGGAGTATCGTACACTGGGCAGCTGTGTCCTGGCTGGCGGCAAGATGGTGACAGACAGATACCAGGAGCCCTCTGGTTCCACACTGGGCATGTTGCTTGTTTCTGCTATGGAAAGGGAGCGGCACTATAGTTCCTTCACTGCAGGCCTCCAGACTTTTCTGACCCTTGGTCTACCTCTTCATGAAAGCAGCAGAGATGGATTCTGGCTTGTCCACCTCAGCCTCTGAATTGTTTTTGAACATCTCCTGCTCTCTTCTAGTCACTATAAGGTGGTGTTCCCTGCTGTCATTCACCATTCCCAAGAGGAGAAGCTCTGCATTCATCTCTGCTCCCTGACTGAGGCCGTCCACCTGGCTGTCACCTTGGAGGTAACAACCCAGAATCACACATTGGTGGAACAGGATGTGGAGAAGCCAGGCACTTTTCGGTGTGTCACCTTCCAGGTGAGCATAGCTGTGGCTGCTGATTTGGCAGTGGATGCTCTCGCTTTCACTTCAGACAGGAGCCCAGCACTTCTCTGGACACACTGTCCTTTGCCTTGCCATAGGTTGCAAGCAGGTTAAGTGTATTTCCCTACCAGTGCCAAAAAAATACAGCAGTGTCCTGGAGCCTAGCAAAGTAGGGAATCTTTCCTGTGTAGATAAAAACCTGTTCTTTTGATCTGTATCAGCCCATTTTATCCTACTTAAAGCCTGTTGGAAAACACTGACTTTCAGTTTACTCAGTGTTTAGTCCCTAAAAATGCTTCTATATCACAGTGCCAGTCAATGCATAGGGAATACATCCTTTTCATCCTCGCTTCCTCAGAAGCCTGTCCCTCCAGCTCCAAGACCGTTCTGCTCTAAAGCTGCATCTACTGCAAGGTGTAGTTGCAGCCTGCATAGACATTGAGCTTGCTTTAATTTAGCTGTGATGGGTGGTGATGGCGCTGAACCCACAAAGAACTGAATTTCACCTACGCAGCCTGGATATTTCTTGGGTGGCTTGAGTTCCTGTCATTGCAACTTTGCTGCTTTTGTTAGCCTAACTAGACACRCTGCAGCTGGGGCATGACTGCAGGACCTTCAGTTACATTTCTGGAGAGCCATGGAGATGTGTCCAGTGTTGAGGCTCTACAAGCTGCCCCTGTCTTCCTCAGCGCCATACTAAGTCACTGTGCCTATGTCCTGATTGTCCTGCAGATTCAGCAAAACTCAAGGAGGGGCTGTAGTCATTTCTGGTTCTTGCATCAACAAGACAATGATTAACTAAGTGTTTGGTGCCAGCCCTTAGGAGAGAGTGAGTCCTGGCTCTGGAAAGCCAAGGAAGTCTGCCGTTAGCAAAAAGAACCTTTCTCTTGGTGAGCTCAGTCTTTCTGATACTGAGATGTCCTGGTTTTGCCTGATCAGTATCTCACCTCCCATTACTGTCTTGGTCAGCTCCAGATCTGACTTCCCTATGGTTTTTCTTGGTTTTATAAAAATCTCACATTTATGTGAAGTGGGGGAATGACATGTCAGTTGGTTCATTCTTAGGTTCATGAACAAGAGACAGGCAATGACTACTTCTCCCTATAATCACAAGCAGGTTAGAGACAGTGGAATTTGGACTCTGAAGTTCAGGGATTTTTTAACAGTGAGATGATGTTTCACATCTGGGGTAAGACGCACAGTCTCTGACAAATTTGTTTTCCATTTCCTTGTATCAATCAACCTAGGTGCCAGAGTTCATTCCCAGGAAAAGAGATGATTCCATATCACATGTAAGACACCTCTCTTGACTGCCTTTCCTCTTACAAACTAGAGGGCTTCAGCCTCTCCTGTGTCTGAGCCATGTTAATGCTGGAGATGCAGGGTGGGAAAGATAGTAAAGGGGAGAAAGAAATGTGGAAAGAGGCAAACATGACAAGGAGAAAGGCAGAGAAAAGAGAATGAGGAAGTTGGGGAGCACAGAGGAGACTATGACTAGGGAAAGGAGAGAGCTAAACCAAAGGAGGGGAAGGGAGGAGAGGGAAGTTGGAGATTTTGGTAGGACAGGTGCCTCTGTTTCTCCTTCAAGCTACTTGTAGTCTCAGGCAGTTTGGTTTTTTTAATGTGACAGCCAGAGGAGGTGGTTTTTCTGCATCTCCTGATCCACAGCGGGGACAATGTGCTCTTTGAGGGTCACAAGAAGGTTCTCGTCAAGCCCCAGAAGAATGTAATTCTGGTAGAGACAGACAAGGGCTTATACAAACCTGGAGAAACAGGGAAGGCAAGAAGGTGGCATATGGAAATGGGGAGGGAAGGGTCAAGGTAGCAGCCACATCTGGGGGGAAGAGTTCACCAAGTGCAGCAAGCTAAGCTTGTTGGAGATGGAAGAAAGCAGATCTCTATTATCAGACGTTTCCATGAACAGTATGAGTCAGGATGTTCATCTCTGAGCTGTGCTGCACCAAAGGCCCAGTCTGCTGCTCCTGGGTGTTGTTTTGGTGAAGTATCTCTAGTGAGACCTAAAAGGAAAGCCAGGACTGTCCAGGACACTGGACAATCTCATGTTGTTTTTTGGAGACTGTTGATAACATTTGAGTAAAGCCTAGAGTGACAGTTCCAAGCTGTAGAAATACAGAGAGTTACTTCACAATATGAACAGACTGCAGACAGACCAATGCCACTGTTTAACACATCACTGTAATCTTTCCAGGTAAAGGCAGTGAGTTTCTACAGCCCGAAGCTGCATATAAACCTCCCAGACAAAGTCCTCTGGGGTAGGAGATGCTGGGGAGGGCTGTTTGGGGAAAGACCTGAATACCTCTAAGGTAAACAGAGCGACATGAATAGTGGAGCGCAGAAAAGGAGAAGTGGATTCGTGCAAGGACATGGTGCAGCCAGAATGCTTTATTATCCTTTCCTTTGTATCTCCAGTGAAATTTCGAATTGTGAACCTCGACAAGGACCTTAAAGTCATTAAAAATGAGGTGACTATCACCTTGTGCTTTTCTAGAAGTAGGAGCCTCAGCATGACACACATTGAGAGGCTCATGAAAGAGACATCTCCCTTCATGCCTGTTAAACCATAAGAACAAATGATCTTTGAACGGAAACCACTCATCCACTGGTCCCTTGGAGAAAGCCTGCAGTGTAAGCTAGCACAGAGGGAGGAGGAGACCTAGTGTGGGGTCTGGATGGGGCAGAACTCTCTGGTCAGGGGCCCACGTCAGGCAGTGTTATTAATACTGGTTCACACGGATGCTGTTTTGCTCTGTACAAAACCGAGCTTGTATTTCTCTTGTTTTTACAGTATTCCCAGATATGGCTGCAAGTAAGAGACAAAGAACTCACCAAAGGGAGATGTCTGTCTCTTCTGCTGTGCCCTTTCACTCCTGGACAGAGTTGTGCCACAAATGTAACCTCATAAGGGTATGGTTCAGGTTCAGGTTCAGCTGAAGTCTTTGCTACCTTGTCAGCCTGGGTTCTTCATTCAAATCAGCACCTCTGTGATGCACATAGCTGAGCTAGAGGCAGGCCAGTAATGAACCTTTGCCCAACACCTTTTCTGCACAGAGAACAAAGTTCAAGGCTAAGTGCTCAGTAGATGCAGCACAGCTGCTTCTCCTTCCCACGGTGTTATGGTGTTACCGCTTCCCAGTAGCTTTACTGTTCTTGGCAGCCTTTGCAATTCAAAAGTTCAGTAAAAGGATACTGGAGGGAGGAGAAGGAATCTCGCCTGCTGATCTGGCATCCTTTCTACTGGGGCAAGGGTAAGCCCTTGTAGTGCATTATCATGCCTGAGTATGGCTGGACCTGCCAGGTACCCATGCTCCCAGTGTGACTTGGTGGCTCTGCGTGTCCTTTCCCAAATAGGATCCTGAATATAACCGTATTGCTGAGTGGCTGAATGTAAAATCAAGACATGGCATTGTAGATCTGTCCTTCCCCCTGGCCTCTGAAGCACCCTTTGGGAAGTGTACCATCTCAGTGCAACAAGACATGGCTCAAAAAACCTTCAGTGTTGATGAATATGGTGAGACTTGGACAACAGAGGTGAGGGAAAAGCAGTGTGGGTAGCTGGAGAAGAGAGCAGGATGATGTGGCCATATTCGTCAGACCTTTTTACCCTGGGAGAACAACAGACTGGGAACAGAGTGAGATGGATCTGTGTGCACATCTCATGCTGGGCTGGAGGTTCTGCAGCTGCATAGGGTAGAAGGGAGAGGCTGTGGTCTGACATCTTGTTCTAGCTGCGGCTGGGCCCTGTGATGAGCACTTTCTGCTGCTCATTGTCACCCTCTTCTAAGCTAAGTTTACTGTCCACTCGAGTCAGCTGCCATAATAGGAAGCAGCATCATGCCTTAGTCCTATTCAGTTGCAGTGATGTAGGTAAGGACAAAACCCTGTGCCATTTAAAATGCTTATGCTTGACTGAGCTGGAGTAGAAAGCAGTCCCATGTGCAATTGCAGCAGCAAATAGAGAGTGGTGTGGCTGAAGGGAGTAACACCTATTGCAGCATAGTGATGAATAATTATGGACATTACTGTCTTTCCCCCTGTCTGGACTGCAGTTATAATAGAACTTAGAGTCAGTGCCCATACTCAGTACTGCTTTTCTTCCTCCATTCATATCTTCCTCACTTCCATGCAGTGATGAAAAAATTTGAAATAAAGATTGAGCACCCTCCATTTATCACTACAGCGGATGAGGAATTTCAGCTGAAGGTCTGTGGCAAGTGAGCACATGATACCATTGTGATCTCTGGCCTTCGGCTCCACAATCACCTCCAGATTGCCCATAGCCAAGAAGTGGCCTTCCAGTATGATGTTCTTGCATCACCCTGTGGTTGGGGGAGCCAGATGACTCTCTGGAATGGGCTCCTTCTCCCACCTGGTTGTTTACTGTGAGGCTGAAGGACACTAAGGATGCTGGGTATAGCAGGTGGAGAGGGATGCAAACTGATCTTGAGGGACGAGCTGAAGTTCCTGAGTAAACAAGGTACAAAGCTCTCCCAGGCTCCACTTCCCCCCAGTGAGGGTGGGGGCGGCCTGGATCAATATTTCTGCTGAAGCGGCCAGTCTTCAGGTGAATGTTTCTCCCCTTTGACACAGGTATACCTATGGGAAGCCCGTTCAAGGGAAAATAGATATTACTTTTATCACATTATCCCAGTTCTTGGAAGGCAATTTATCAAGTTCTACTGAGATGAGGAAGCAAAACAGCTGGGTAGGTGAACAAATAGGAGAGTGGAAAGTATGTATGTCTGTCCCCTTAACCTGCCTCAATGCACCTCTGATGTGCACCAACCTGTTTAGTCTGGTGTCTTCCCACTTGCTAGACCTGATCAGACCATTGATTCCTCTTCCTGTGACTCTATTGCTTGAATTACTGCTCTAGCTGCCCATATCTGACTCTGTTTCAGGAGAAGGTGTAAGCTCTGTGTAAGTAAGTGTCGTGGTTTAACCCCAGCCAGCAACTAAGCACCACACAGCAGCTCACTCACTCCTGCCCCCAGTGGGATGGGGGAGAGAATCGGAAGAGTGAAAGTGAAAAAACTCGTGGGTTGAGATAAGAACAGTTTAATAATTGACATAAAATATAATAATAATAATAATAATAATAATAATAATTTGTAATGAAAAGGAAAATAACAAAACCAGAGAGAAATAAAACCCAAGAAAGACAAGTGATGCAAATGAAAAACAATTGCTCACCACCAACAGACTGATGCCCAGCCTGTCCCCGAGCAGCGGTCCCCCCGGCCAACTTTCCCCTAGTTTATATACTGAGCATGACATCATATGGTATGGAATATCCCTTTGGCCAGTTTGGGTCAGCTGTCCTGGCTGTGCCCCCTCCCAGCTTCTTGTGCATCTCCAGCCTTCTCAGTTGGTAGAGCATGAGAAGCTGAAAAGTCCTTGATTTAGTGTAAGCACTACTTAGCAACAACTAAAACATCAGTGTGTTATCAACATTATTCTCATACTAAATCCAAAACACAGCACTATACCAGCTACTAGGAAGAAAATTAACTCTATCCCAGCCAAAATCAGGACAGTAACGATGCCTGGGGCCTTTCCCAAGGATCTGTATGTTATTGTATGGAATCAGATCACTGGACTATTCAGCTCTGTGATCTCTCCCACCAATAAACAGGCTATCAGAGCATCAGATGGTCTGTGGCTTAATACCCTGTTTCTTGCTGTACCCATGCAATTAATAGATCATCTTAAGCTTGCTAGTGTCCTGTCTGAGATTATGTCCAGTGCTGGTTACACTTTCTGCACATTTGTGTTCATTATACGTTTGTGGTTAAGCTCCACACTTCGTTTTTCCCATGGCTTTCAGATGCAGCTCTTTCAGCCTGAAACTCACAAGAAAATATTTCTAAATGTCAGACCAGCCAGCAACAAAACAGAATATAAAAATCCAGCTGGATCTCTGCATCTTTTAAAATGCACCCAATAGCAAAATATCTCCAGCTGGAATGCTGTACAGTCTTAGCTGTGCAAAACACCAACTGAATGCCAGCTCCCTCTCACGTAGCATGTAAGAGGCTCTGCGAGGTTCTCCAGAGAACTTAACAGGCATGACTAGAAACACTTTGTCCACCTCCCCTGTCTGGCAGACTCTGCCTTAATGCTTGGCAAAGCTCTTGCAATCTGTAACTGGCTGGATGCCCTTGTTTAACATGGCTATGTCACAGAGATGGTCATGACTGGAAAGCCACAGTGTCAGGCTTTATTCTTCAGGGCCATATAGTTTCAGGGAGGAGGTTATCTTTAGCTCAGGTAAAGACATCCATGCTCTTTCAGCTGCAGGATCCAGTCTCCTGAGTTTGTCTGTGACATAATTAGCCCTTATGTGATTTGCCTGAAGCACTTTTTTCTGCCACTTTTTTGGTGACTGTTTAATCCAAGCATGTTGATTTTCTTCCCTGGCTAAGGTATCCATGGTGGCTTTCTGCAGTTATAGGTTTTTGAGCTTTCATCTGTTCAACAAGTATTTGGAAATACTTCTTTAGGATTGCCCAGCATCTATGAAACAGCTCCTCTTCCTCCACACCATGCTCTTTCTCTCTGTTCTTATCTCTCTTTCTCCAGATGAACAAGAACGGCTGCACTACTTGTACAGTGAAGACAGAGACTCTGGAATTAAATGAAACTGACAGCTACATAATTGTGATAGGAGAAATGGTGGAAGAGGGAACAGGGACTGGAGGATATGTGAAGTGTTTCCTTCCTTGCAGCCAACTCCTGATCCTTTCTTTGAAATTTTTGGTTTTGGCCTTTCTGTGGCTGTTGAATTGCTTTTGAAAAAGTAACTTGAGGGTTCCCAAGTTTTCTGGCATGATGATGGTCTCTATTCTAGTACCTCTTCCATCTATTGTTACCAAATTTCCTAATCCTCTCCACCCTTCATCTCCGCTAGTATGTAGATAACTTTTTAGTGATTGCCTGGACACCGAGGCGTTCCTCAGCCAGTTGCAAAGCCCTGGCTAGCCACGGAAAAGTCTGCAACAAACCCTTGCAGTCTTTGCTAATTGTAGCGCACCATCCTGACAGGTAGTACCTACCCAGAGTCTCCTGTCCACTCTTTTCCCAAGCCTCAGGCAGGGCTGCTTATGCACACTCCTGCTGTTAGGAATCTCATTCTGCTCCCTTTTAGTCTGACATAGTGTTGATTATAAGGAGGTAGGTTTTCAGTATCAGTGTTAATGTGCACCTAGCTCTGGCAACTGGAGGTGTCCATTGTTCGAACTGTCACACTGTGGGTGGTGTCCTTCAGGCCACTTTTAGGCATCTACAGTGTAGTTGTCTAAAACTAAACAGTCATCTAGTTTCTCTTAATCTTCAATAAAGAGAAATAAGTACTTACAGGGTGCGATGCATAATATCATGAAGCAGAGGCCCCAGAAAGACTGAGGGAATCATACCCTAGAAGAATGTATTTTCTCTCCTAAGTTTAGAGGTTGTAGATGTTGTAGATAATGTTGAAGCATCTTCTTGTTTTCTGGTTCCCTAAGAGCACTGCTAGGGTTTAACAGATTTCTCATCTCTCCACCCAGGAGCAGAGACTATGGAAATGGCTGAAATTCCTATTGCAACGAGAATGAAGTTTATAGAGTTTATCAACCTCCATTCATTCTACAAACATGGACTGCCATACACAGGGAAGGTAACACCCATGGATCCCTTCTCTGCTGAGAATACATCATAGGTCTAATGATGCTTCTGTAGGCAGAAAGCAACAATCTCCAGGAAAGTAAGTGCTGATCTGCTGGTACCCAGCAACTATGCATGAAGCCTCCTATAGAAGCAATTTCTTCTCCCCATCCTAACCTAGTATATTCCCTGGACAGGAATTTTGGAGCCAACTGCAGTCTCTGGAGGATTCCTCAGGACTAGCTCCTGAAACTAGTCTGTGTGATAAAAGGCATATGGAATGCGGGTGGCGTTGGCAGGGAAATAACGTTCCCTTTGGACAGTTGTCCAAATGCTCACGTCAACTTGGGAGAAATCACTAAAGCCTTGTATATCAATTCACTGGCAGTCATTTCAGACTCAAGTCCCCTGGGTGCTGCTAGGACTGCTGTCCCATCAGGGCTAGAAACACTTTAACCTGGGCCAGTACTAACCCCAGCATGAAGGAGGGCAAGGAACAGCAAGAGTTAAGTTGCTGAGACAAGACTGTTTCTGACTGTCAAGGATCCTACAGCATTGTCCAAGAAAAAGCTCAGGATCTGAGGAAATCACCTTTTTCCCCCCAATATAGGTGTCTCATTTGGCTGCACTACCGTTTATTTCTAGCCCTGAACAGCTGCACATTGTTGGTTTTGTGTATTTATTGCACTTTTATTTGGATCTTTCCAACCTGTCTGAAAGCTAGAAAGGCTGAGGAAGCCCAATGATAGAAACAATTAATATTAAGCACTGGCAGTGCCTTGGAGCGTGGCACAATGGGGTATTAACTTCCTCCCCTTCTCTGCAGATGTTCTGCCACAGTGATGAGTCTCCCCTCAGAAATGAAATGGTCTACCTAACAGTTGACATCAATGATGAGGAGACACACCTGTCATTCCTCACAGATGAGAACAGGGAAGTCCACTTTTCACTGGATACCACCAGCTGAAACAGCGCGCTGGTTTCTCTGAAGGTGAGCATCAGCCACAGAAAAAGGAGGATAAAGTGAAGGTAGGCTGAGGAAATGGATAGAAAGTGGAAGAAATCTGAGGTTTTGAAGCACAATCCTCTGGCTCCTGATCTTGTTTGACTATATCTGTAGAAGCATCTTTAATTACTCTCCAGTGCCATTATCTCAGGGAAACTGGAGGCTATGCTGCAACAGTTCAGCCAAATGGTTACCAAAGATGCTCTGCTGTCCTGAGCTGGAGCATGATCCTAACCTTTTGTATCCCCCCTAACTTTCCTTTGACTCCACTAAAAACATCTGTTAATCTGAATAATTCCTCGGAGGAAATCTCCCCTTTCTCCACTCTGGGACATGTTGGAGGTGGCTCAGGAGAACTGGCAGTTGACACCTGTCCCTATTGAACTCCACTTCTAGTGGCTGCCCTTGTCCTGCAGCAGCACATTGCTTGTCCAGGCTCAGCTTGGCAGGTAGCTGTTCTTGACCTCCCTTTCAATACCAGGCTTTGAAGACTTGGCTTCTTCTCTTCACAACTTCTTATCCTACACCTGGAGCTCGTTGTTACCAGCCTGGCAGTACACCCATCTTTCCACTACCTGCATTCCTGCAGCTGATGTGGGATTCATGTCCAAGCAGTACGTTCTCCTATTGCCATCCATTTCTCAGAGACTAGAACTGTTGTTCCAGATGTTTTTCCCCAAGACCCCAGTCTATCCAGGGTGAGGTTCCCTAATTTTGGTTGGGCAGGATTTGGTGATCAGAGGTTCTGTAATCTAGGAGGCAGATTTCTGTCCTCAGAGAGCCTGGGGACAGGCTCTAGGTCTTGTTCATAGGCCCACGGCTATTGTCCACAGAGCCCTAAATTATCTGCAGAGTAGTAGAGCTTCACCATACAAAAGCTGTTTTGGTGCCTGTTGTGCTTCAGGGCATCTGACCAGAAACACAAACTGGTGGTCCACCTCATTAGACCAACATAATCTCCTCTCATATCAGTTCAGTGTCCTTCTAGGCGACTGTCCTTCTCCTGCCTTGTCTGATGTAATATCCAATCTTATGACTTTGCTGCTAGCTTGTACCTTTGGAGAAGATACAAAATTTGTGTAGCTTGCCTGTTTATCTAAGGTGCAGTAGGGAAGAGGAATATTTTTGCCAAGCTTGAGCCAAAGAAGTGGCCAGTATCCTGGGTTTATTGTTAATCTGTGACAGTGTGTGTGTGGGATGTTCTCATCTGCAGGTAGAAATTATTAAATTCCCTCTTTTGATTCTTGCTGTGTGTCCTACCCCAATGAGCTGATTCAATTGAATGCTTTCCCTCTCTTCCTTGCTGCTATCTTGTGCAAATCTGCAGGGCTTCTTCTCATTGACTCTGACTATTGGCAATGACTATTGCCTGACATCAAGCTTCCACTGTATGCAGTCTTCTTGGATAGAGAGGTGGTGGCTGACATGAAAGAGTTTCAAGTAGAAAAGTGCTTTAGACACACGGTGAGTAGCAACACAAGGATATGCGATAGCATCATTGATGTGGTCTGGCCTGCTGTGGTTCCTGGTCCTGTTTTATCCTCAGCCAAGTGGTGTAAGCTGGATACATGCCAAACCAGATGCCCAGTATTTTTGGCTGGGAAACAAAACAGGTAATCTCCTTCCCTGAATTCCTAGTCCTGCCCTCCCCAACACTGACTGGCAAACCTTTCCCAAGGAGTAAACCAGGAACTCTGTTTTCTCCCTCCATTCCCCATGACTGACTTGGGAACACACTGTCCCCCATGTTCTCCCTAACACAGAAGAAAAGCCTGCCTGCTTAGCTCCCTGTGGTAGCTGTGGATCAGAAGGTGGTGGATGTGTGGTGGTAGGGGAATTCTGGCTGGGCTGTACACGCTGCAGCCCCTGTAACCTTCCCAATGGGTTTCCAGGAGGGCCTGTCTCCGCATCTCAGTCCCCTTCCCTACCTTATTCTCTGTCTTTCCCTCTGCTGCCCAGACATCTAAGAGTCACAGGGTCCCACTCTCCAATGCTAAGCCCCCTGACCCTGTCTTCTTTTGCAGGTGGCACTGGACTTCTCACACAAGGAGGAAGTCCCAGGATCGAAAGTCAGTCTGGACCTCAAGGCTGCACAAGGGTCCTTGACGAAGGTGTTGTCAAGAGTGTCCTCCTGAAGCAGAACAATACCCTAACAGCAAACACAGTGAGTGCAGCCTGTGGTGACCAACCCCCTCGTGTCTGCCTGCCTTCTGTCTCCATGTGTTGGTGGGAGGAAGCCCATAGTCCATCCCAGGACACGGCTGCAGTGTTAGGTGGCTGCCCTGGCATTCCCCCTCCTCAGCCTCTTCTGAGCAGTTATGTGGTGATCATGTTCCTCATGCATCAGCCCTGCACTGTGGGCCTCTGCCTGGAGAGTCGCGGATGCTGCACGGCACTGCAGGGGTAGGAGGGGAGAGCAGCTTCAACGAGATTCTGGTGCTTTCCACTTGGAGGGAAAGTGCTTAGCATCTTTCCTCACATCCACCTGTCTCTCTGCTCTTCCATCTTCCACCAGGCAGTGAGGCTAAACCTTTGAAATGAAATTTTGCCCCAGTAGGGTCCTCCTATCCCTCTGCCCCAAACATTGCTGAATTATAACCATACGACAGATCAGGCTGAGCACCTGAGCAATTCTTTAGAAAACAGTAGCTAGAGGACAGCACCCAGTGCACGCAGTGGCTGGTGAAAAATGGTCAGGATTTTGTCAGCACCCAGGTGCATTCTGAGAATCTAGAAGGGTTGAAGGAACTTACCTTAAAGCAGTTGTGTGTTTCAGATGAATTAATTTAAGACTTGGAATAAAAATACTGCAAGAACTGAAAATCCTAACATAAATCCACAATGCATATCAGAGATAATACACATGTATATGCCTCATGCAAAGTTGTAAGTTAAGTTACAGCAGGCCAGCCTGTTACAAAGAAGCTTTACCAAATCCAGGGGGACTTGCTGCACCTGTAGATAGAACCACAGTGTGATCTGGTGTTCCATTTTACATAAATGCTGTTCTACGGCAGAGAACTTGCATCATCTACTAACAGGTATATAAAGTAGTAATCATTAAATATGTAAGTCAGATGTGCCAATGTCTTGTGCTCAAACTGAATCATGCGTTTTATCCTAATCTTGCACCCTAGAACTAAAAGGCTTGAACTGTCAGAGGTGAAAGTCTGCAGACTAAAAGCTACTTGCCTACATCCAATCCTTGAGCTTCATGTCCTTTGGTATAAGCTGGGCCAGTGCCAACTTCCTCAACTGCAAAGCTTTACGAAGTATAATAGAGGGCTACAATCCAAATATTTGACCCATACTCATGCTTGTTGGCCAGTTCCTTATGAAGGCCTCTGGTTTTCCATTGCAGCTATATGAGAAAGTCTTTGATGACAGCTTTACAATCGGAAGACGAGGGTTCCTTTATCACTTGGAAGACTTTGAGGCATACCTTTGTCTGCCCCATCAGTCCAGTCTCCACAAAAAGACTTGGATGGGAGCACCATGGTACCAAAGTGATGCTGATGTCTTTAATCTGTTTAAGGTGAGTCTCTACACTTGTACCAAACTTTTCCTGAGCCAGCTGTTGCCAGTATGCCATCCTGAATGCCTACAAGAATTTACTCCTAGCAAACTTCAGCTGCCCTGATTTTCATTGCTACAAGTCATCTGTGCCTTGTTCATCTGTGTAGCCACACTCATTTGGGGACTATGGGGAAAAATGAAACTTATGAGTCAGCATAGTGCAAACCACTTGATTAGAGAAAGACAGTGTAGAAATGAATAAACTTAGTTTAGGCTGCCATATCTACAAATGGGAAGTGGCAGGAATATCCTAGTAAGACCTGAGCACCTCACCATTTTTGACCAATCGTCATTTGGCTATTATTTTATTTGCAAACTCCTTTCCTCTGTGCTTCATTGAGTCTCTTGTTACTTCTCCTCAAGCAGTTTTAATAAAAAGAAGTCCTTCACAATTTGGCTTTATAGCTAACTGTCAAGACAAATGACAAAATAAGCTAATCTACTAACAAGCGCAATAGCCAGAAAAAGATTAACAACATATCTGCTAACTGAAACCCAAGCAGTGCTGTTTCTGACAGAATGCTGTTTAAAGAAATATATGCAAGTAAAAGCACCTCAAAATAGGAGAAGAGGGTAACAACACACTGAAAACAACCCAAAATGGAGTCCAAGTTGCATGGCCTTCTCAGGCTGACAGAACTCTACCTTACAAATACAGACCCTGATTCCCCCCAAAGGCATGGTACTCTGCTGTCTTCTAGATGCTTACTCCTAAATTATGTTGGATGCTAGTTAAAGGAGATCCCACTATATCTCAGTTATTAGTGACCCTGTAACAGATGACTGTCCTGTAATATATTACTAAGTCCACAGGCATGTACAGCCTCCACAGAAAGGGTGAGGACCCATACTCTCCATGAAGGGTTTTGGCACTTCAAGAAAGTAGAAGAGTTCTCAGTGACTTGCAGACCACTAAATAAAAACAAGGATTGCTCACAGGGTCAAATGCGTTCTTTTGGTGTGATGATGTCTTCTTCTCAGTCCATGTACATGAGGGTTCATTCAATCCAGTATTTCCACCTTGTGAAGCACAGGCCCTGAGAATCTGAGTCTCATTCAGACAAAAGCAGAATCCATACTAAGTTGTGACCGAGTTCCCCATCAGTTTTCTAAGCCAGGACTGGTACTAACTTGTGTAAGAATGGTTTTATGTGAACAGCCAGTCAGATCTTTCCATTCTAAAATTGTGCAGAGATTTAAAGCTTGGAATTTTTTTATCTTAAGTTTTTCATGGGATATGTGGTGTTTGACTCTGGCTCATTGTTAGGGTTAGGCATATAAAGTTGAAATTTACTTTTATGAGAAGTAATAATTGGCCCCAGTATTCCTCAGAAGCGGGTTTCCATTCCTCATGCATTGGCCAGACTCTGAGCCTGTAAGTCTACGCATATGTATGTAAACAAGCAGCATTTTAAAAGGTTTCAGCTATCCCCTTATGATACCCATCATGAGATATTTTCAACATTCCTTGTTCCCTTTTATTTATCATTGATTTACTCTCTTCACTGTTTTCCCAGAAATCGCACATGAAAATATTAACCAATACTAGAATCAAGAAACCAGTTTCCTGTATCCAACCAGGCTTTGAGAAAAAGATGTATCCTGGAAAAGACAATGTTGTTGGTAAGGAATGGACATGTCCACCTCCTTGACTGAAGGGGCTCTCTTCTCCCAGTTCTGGCCAGCCTGCAGCTGAGACGGCTGACTTCCATCCTACTGTGTTTCTTGTTTGTGTATGAGAGGAATGAAGCTTGTGTCCAGTTCAGTGGACCTCATTTATAAATCACAGATAAACCTCTGTGCTTTATTGGCTGTCCCTGTGTTCTGCGCTCTTCACAGAAAATGTCGTATGCTCTCCACCAGCACTTTCATGGATTATTTAAAAGAGTGCAACTCCATTTGAGCATGCTGTCTCCCCCTGGATCCAGACCAAACTTGCTGGATCTGTCAGACTGAGCCTCAGGCTAAACTCCATCCAACTCTGTCTCCCTAAAGCTGTGTTCCTCAAAGATACAGACACTGTGTCAGATTCTCACTGAAGAGCCAACCCTGTCCACTCTTGTTTTGTGTCACAAAGCATTTACAGTTCATGTTAGACTGCCTGTGAATGAAGAACTGGAGCTACATATGCTGTTTTCTGAGGTATCACTTGCTTTTCTGCAGAAAATCATGTTGGTCATAGTGATTCTGCACCTCCCTCTGATAACACGAGGAAGCCAAAACCACGGACACTTTTCTCAGAGACCTGGATTTGGGATTTGGCCTCTGTCGGGTTGGTAACAGCCTCTACCTGCCTTCCCCAGAGAGACCCCTGGAGACTTCTGACTGCTTCTGAGCAAGTTCTCCTCTCTCTCTTCCTGCTGTAGGGATGATGGGCAGGCGTCTGTCCAAGTTGCTGTACCTGACACCATCACAGAATGGAACACCAACACCTTCTGTGTTGCTGATACTGGCTTTGGATTCTCTCCTCTGACCACTCTTAGGGTCTTCCTGCCTTTCTTTGTAGATCTGTCACTGCCGTACTCTGTGATCCAAGGAGAGACTTTCAGCCTAACAGCCACTGTCTTCAACTACCTCAAGGACTGTATCCAGGTGAGTATTCCCCCAATTACACACCTCTGTTGGAGCAAAAACTTGAGCCCAAAGGCAAGCTATGAGCTTCTCAGGAGTCCTAGATACTGGTGTCTGGGCCACAAAGCACAGCCTCACACTTCATGACCCATGGTGTTTGCTCCTTTGTGCAGTGCCTGGTACTAACACTATGCCAATGTGTGTTTGTACACCCCACCACACTCTGGTGCGCCCCACTCTCACAGAGACCCCAGAACTAAAGGTGGACTAAAGTCCAGACCGCTGGTTCACCAGCTGCCTCTGTGTCAACGAAGCAAAAACCTTTGAGTGGAACGTGACAGCCACCAGGCTGGGTGAGGTTGAGCAGAGGGATGTGTGGCAGCTAGTGGGAGGAGGGGTGGAATTTGCCTGCCTCTGCATGTCTGGTCCTGATGCTCGTACATACAGCTGTCTGCTGCAAGTGCTCAGTGATGTGTCCCTGTGCTCCTTGCAGGCAAAGTGAATGTCACTGCAAGCAGCGTGGCAGAAGATTCACACGATCTGTGTGGTAACTGGATTGCTGTGACACCTCTGCAAGGGGAGAGAGACACACTGATAAAACCTCTGCTTGTGAAGGTTAGTCAGACCTCAGGGTAGAGAACACCTGGGAACAGTGGGTCATCCCCTGAGGCAGTTAGCAAGATGCTAAGAGGAAGTTTAGCCCGGAAGCAAACAGGCCTGCTGAGGCATGGTGACTTCCTTTCCTGCCTTCCCTATCTGAACTACTCTTTCTCCATCCGCAGCCAGGAGGTGTCCTACAAGAGATGACCCAAAATGTCCTTCTCTGTGCTGCAGGTATGGGACAAAAATCCCTGACTGCTATTGATCATGAGAGCAGGATGGAAAGGACAGGGCTACTGCAAACACCCAGAGGTGGGCGGAATTTGTCAGAGAGCAAGCGCTGGTGGCACCATCCCTTCCTGGGAAAACAACCACTATAGTTTGTCCATGTCTGTCTTCTACCTGGCAAAGTTTCCTGTATTGAGGCATTTGTTTGCAAGTTTCGGCTGCTGTGACTCAACGTCACACAGAGTCACCTGGGTCTCCTTGCGATGTTACACCTGTGTGTGATACTTCTTCCACGGGATAAATTTCTGGGTTCTGCCTTCCTCAGATAACACTGCCTCTGAAGAGTTCTCCCTGATGCTGCCTGCAGAAGTGCTGGAGGGATCTGGCCAAGCCACTTTGTGATTGGTGAGAAAGGCTTTCCCTGGGTCCCCCGTGGGAAGAGTTTGCACAATGCTTTGGCCTTAATGATGCATTGACCCAGTTCCTCATGACATAAACTGTAAGGGGTGTGATATCGGCTTCAGCAATGTGGACCAAGTAATCTTTTTCAATATTTATTCTTCTCATAAGGAATGATCCTGGGTGATCCCCAAGTGGCGGGGTATCTCCTCTGACGTCTGTCACTGCCATCCACCTAAGTGAACCAAAAACATCCCTGCAGATTTCCACCTAGTTTGCCTCTATAATTCTTTTCCCTCCTTGATAACCACTCAGGAATGACAGCTCTCTTCACCTTTCTTCAGATCCCCTCATCTTTGCATTCCCTCCCTCCTCCCAGAACTATGACTTCTTCCCTTTCTGTGCTGGCCTAATCTAGGAGGGGTCAGCAGAAATCTTAATCATCTCCATTCAGTGAGGGGCTGGCTCTTTTCCAGGATCCCAGTAGAGTTTAGAGAAGGCAGTAGTCCCTTCGTTTCATATTGCTGAATGTCTGTGCTTTTTCTTTCTCCTGCCCCTCCACCTCAAACTTAAGGGGATGTTATGGGCCCAGCACTTCAAAATTTAGACTAGCTGCTAGAGATGCTCTTTGGCTGTGGTGAACAGAACATGGTTCAGTTTGCACCAAACATCTTCATACTCCAGTACTTGAATAAGACTAAAAACTGGACCCAGAAATTGAAGATAAAGCACTGAAATTCCTGAAAACAGGTAAACATTGTCCTTCTTCCTTCTGCTGCAAAATGAAGGTGCTATAAATCAAGAGTGTGGGGCACTGGTCTGGTGGGGAAGTGCAGGGCAGGAGCGGGAGCACTGGCAGAGCTGTGACAAAGGAAGATATCACAGAGAATAAGGGAAATGTCTCATGGAAGGAAAAGCGTGTTTCTGAAGAAGCAGGACTTCCGTCTCCGCCTGTTATTGAGGTACTAAGCCTACTTTTCTGAGAAGGGTGTGGGTAATTAATGATTTCCATCATTACATGACACCTGTGGTTTTTTCCCTTATCAGTCCAAGGCAGACCGAAGTCCCTTGCAGAAACAGGGCATCAGCTGCTATTAATTGGAATAAAGAGTGGCCTTTGGGGCTAGATATGAGTTTGGTAGCTTAGTGTTCCCTGTGTTTTAGGACACGTATTTTGGGGGTGCGTCAGCTCTGTCCAATATAATCTGAATTTAATACAGTGCCAGTGTCTGTATCTCATTTTGCAATATGCCTCACATTCCAGCCTGTCGGTCTCCTTATCCTGCTACGCTGCAAGCTTGGCAGCCTCCCATGGATAGGATTTTACTCCCTCTCCTTCCTCCTTTCTCTCCTGTACCACGACACGAGTTAGGACAGATATCTGGGAAAGGGGGGCATATCCAAGAGAATGGCAGCAGCAGAGTGGAGGGTAAACAGCGAGGCTGTGTGGAGGGTGGAGGAAGAGCAAACAGATGCCGACAGCATTCTGCCGTCAGAGCTTAAAGGCATGGCCTATTTGCTTTCTGTACGTCCCATAAAAAGTGCTTTCATGAGTCCCAACAGGGCTAGCAGAAGTGCTGAAAAGCAAACAGGGTTTCATATTGGTCCCCTCTAGGAAAAGCCTTTCTCCTCACTCCTACAGCTCTTTTTATTGACAGCAAGGTGCCCATAAGGATTCCCTGGGGCACAGGGACATGAGGTGGGTGAGCATGTCACCGTGCTGCAAACCAGCAGGGCAGATACCCACAGTACTTGCACCTAGCAGCTCTAGTAACGTAGAGCAGCTGCATGGCGCACTTCAGTGATGCTGTGCAACTGCTTCTTGTCAAGCTGATGCTGTGGGATGCATGGGGAATTGTGGGGTGGTAGGTTTGCCTCAATGTCTCTGACTGTAGGACCTGCTGAAGTCTCTTGCTGTGAAGCCTTCTTCCCACAGCAAGGATACAGTTTGAGATGCTACAGGCCCTCACGCTGAGGGTTGTGTCCTGGCACCTGTCTTCATAGGTTACCAGCATCAGCTGCTCTGCAAACATGATGATGGCTCCTACAGCGCCTTTGGGAAAGCTGACAACCAGGGCAACACATGGTGAGTGACCAGAGTTGGTACTGTCATCCCAAACTTATTGTCCTTGCTGGTTCAGCTCCTCGCTGTGACATGGGATTCCTTTGTACTCTGCCCACAGGCTGACAGCTTTTGTAGCCAGATCCTTTGGAGAAGCCAGCTCTCACATTTACATCAATAAGGATCATGTGCACAACGCTCTGCTCTGGCTGCAGAAGCAGCAGCTACCCAGTGGCTTCTTCCAGAGTGTGGGGAAGCTCTTCAACAATAACTTGAAGGTATGGCTGCCAGACATGGGAGTGGGAGGTGGAGGAACACAATGTAAGGCACAGGGTTGCTTCCCCAGGCTCTTCCACTGTGCACAGTAGCACAAAGCAATGTCCCCACAGCCTAGCACGGTCAAGGCAGCTTCCCAGAGCAGAATCAAAAAACATGGCCTAAACCAGCAGGTATTTCCTCTATGTGAGGTTTTAATCTCTGCTAGGCTTTCTTCATTTTTACTCTAGCCAAAAGGCACCATGGCTAATTGTGCCAAGGCATTTCAAGGGCACAGAGAAAAATATTTTTATATTTTAGTGCTTGTCTAGAATACCCTGGCTGGATTCTCCCTCTTCTCATGCCTTACGATGCACAATACTCTCCAGATAGGCCTGACTATGTGCTCTAATATGGGATTATCTGAAGACACAGTTGTCCCTCCACCACCCAAAAAGTATGACTTCTCCTGGAGCCTGGCATCCCCAAAATGATCCCTGCAGTGTAGCTGGAAATGCGCCAAACTCTTCGTGAACATGCCGTAGTGCTCAGGTACCAAACAGTCTGCATGCAGTATGGCAATACTTGGGTTCATTGTCTTTGTAAAGGTAAGAATAATCCAGACTGGTCAGATTGCAAAGTTGCCCATATTAAATACAAGGCAGGTTTATGAAAGAAAACAGGCTGCTATTTTAGCAAAACAAAGGGTTATACTTTTTTTCTTAAAATTTGGATGCACTACAAAATAAAACCAGAGTGTACATGTAGACTGTTCATCCTTGTCTGAATTTCATTAATTTCTCAGCTTGGGCTTTCTATTTGAACAGAACTTTTTGGAATAGGTTTTGCCCCCCCACCCTCCTTAGACTTCAAAGTTTCTGCTATTCAGTGCGAACGATGCTTCTCAGCATCTCAGCCCAAATTTCTCCCTTCATTTTAGATGTAGTCTTGTCTCATGTCTGAGGATGCAAGCAGAACTTCCCCAAGAATGAATGTCCTCTGATGGGAAAAGAGGCTCCTGCAAGCCTGTTTACCCATATTAACCTGTAGATTCTCACAGTCAGCTGAATTGTATGTAAACTTGCATTGCTTCTTGTATGCAAATCCTACATCATAAAAACTTTGTTCAAGTGTCCAGTTGTAACATATTTAATAAAATAAATAGCTTAACAGTTTGCTTCATGCCCTTCTATGACAAGGCATGCCTAGGCTGTATGCACAACATGGCTCTGAGGCTGCCCTCAACACCAGACTTTCATGATATTCAGTAAGTGAGCCTGGAGTGTTTTCCTTCAGTCCCCACATGCCCCACATTGATAAATCATAAAGGTATGGCTTATTTGGGCCTTTGTGGTTTCTGCCAGTATTCTGCAAATATGACTGAAAGACTACACTGCTTCTAGTGGGTGCAGAAGAGATCGGTTTCCTAGGCTGCCACAGAGCCTCTGCAATGGTCATATGGAAAACTGAAAGGAGCCCTCATCCAGAGAGAAGTTAGGACACAGGACAAATGAGTTGTCTGTTGTCACTCAGTTGCAAACTCTCCTGGAAGCTGGGACACATGCCTTCTTTCCTGACTCATGCATATTAGTGTATGCTCAACTAACATGCTCCAGTTTGGAGACAGAGCAATGGTTTGTGAATCTGCCTTCCTTATTTCTCTGACTTTTTGCCCCCAAAACAAGAAAGAAATACAAAACTGCAGAGCTGTAGTTTGGAATTGTAAGGCTTGTTACTGGGGATTGTTGACAATATACAGAGTCTAAGGTTTATTCCAAGGTTTTTTTCTCCTTTTTGAGGTAAAAAATGACCTAGATTTTTCTCTTGTAGCTGCAGGACAATAACAGACTTTTAAAATAGCTACTACTGAGAACCATGTGAGACTCCATGGATCCATCTCATGATCTGTACTGTCTCTGTGCAAGGTAAGCATACCTGTAGACTCACATGTGATGGCTTGCTAATTTTTAATCTTATCCTATAGGTTAGTTTTCTACCAAGCTCAAATAGCTGCATCAAGGTGTTTATATCAACCCACAGTTAAATCCAAGACATGCAATAGATGAATAAGTAATTTTTAAAGCATGCTTGGATTTCTTTTGTTAACGTGGTTTGTTTCAATTTAAGGGTAGAGGCCCTGGAATGTGGCTTACCTTTGACATTCAAAGAGGCTTCTTTCCTGAGAAAAGTCTAAAACTTGTGACTTCTTGTGTTGAACAGCTTGCCACACAGTGGCCTTATTCCCACACTCTCTCTTAYGTTGATAAGCAATGTAGTTGATGATACTGTCTTGATGGCCAGGCCCAGTAACATTTGGAAGCAGACTGATATGTATCAGCTTTTGCTTGTTGACCTGGTTTTCCTTTCATATGCACTTCACGTCCTAAAGGTGCTGGTGAGGAGAAGGGTGCCTTCAGGGTACTGCAGGTAACTGACCTCTGGTCCTCGCTCCTCACACACAAAGCATTCTGATCTTCCCTTTATATGTTCCAACTTYCCATTCCCTCCAGGGAGCAGAATGATGGTTTGGCATGCATTGACCTGTTTTGTTGAGGGATGGGAAACAAAGATGAGGAGACGTGGTTGCAGACTCTCTACCTTCTCAGCTTGCAAACTTGGAGAAGCCTTGTAATGGTAGGAAGTGTAGATTCACACTAGGATCAGTCATGCAGGAAATAACGTGTAGGGCAGGGATATGGGAGAAGTGGTGGTATATAAAGACTTGTCTGAAATGTGGGGCTGGAGAGGTCAGAGGAGGACTTAGAAACGAGCACAGTCATAYGAGCTTTTGCTCAGAGACAGGACAGAATGGCAATTAGACCCTGGGGTTGCTATGATCATCTCCTGTCCGGCTTCTTCCTTCTGGAGATGGTGATTGGCCAGACTGGCCAGGGCTAGCAGGAGGTTGTTGAAGAGATCCAGTGATGTGGTGAGGCTGTGGATGGGCTGGTGCCTATGTGTGGGAAGGTGTGGATACCACAAGCAGAGATCTCGGAAGCCTGTAAGAGGTACATTGCAGTAACTGCAACGTAGACTTATCCCATTTATATGTCCCAGTAAACTGGGAATAATGTCAACCTCTTCTCTGAGCAGGAAGACATCCCAGGCTTGGAGGTCGGTCTGAATCAGATTTCTGGCTCCCCCTGCACCTCCACAGTATAGATCTAAGGATTAGCTCTTGGTGGCTGGGGCTGAATACACTACAAGCTGCCATGTTCCCTGACAGCATGTATGAAAACTCCAGTCTTCCCCACTACAAGAGAAAGGGTTTTCCTTCTGAGGTGCCTGAAGGCGACGGTCTCACTTCCAGATTGAACTGAGTAAATGGGTGTTGGAAAGGGAAAGAAGGAAAATGCAGATACGTAGGCTGGATGTCCATTTATACGCTTGTACTATACGAATCAGTACAGCACAGTATGCAGACTCATCCTTATGCTGAGCAGTGCGGTTTGCTCACCTGTGCATGAGGTTCATTTGCTACCACTGTCTTCCTGATAAATTGGAAAAGATGTGAACTCAGAAGGTGCACTTTTCCTGCAGAGCCACTGAGTGTCACCATCGCTCTGTGGCTTGCTCTGCAAGGTGCCGTTTCTCCAGCAAAACTCCTTTGCTAAAATGGGTTGGAATGGAAAAAAATGTCATTGGAAAGAAAATGGGCTRCTTCGTGCTGAGAAGCCCAGAGCTGGGAAGATCTGCACCTAAATGTGAGCAAGCGATGCTACCTATGAAACGAATCCTGGCTTATATTTAGGCATAGTGCTTGACAGGTTTCCAGCCAGACCCTATAAGCCAGTCTCACAAATTGTAGCATGAGCCTCAGTGACAACAATTATGGGATGGAACAAGTGCTTCATCAGGAGACACTAAAAAGGCCGGGATTCTACCATTTGGTGAGCAGAATGAGCAAAATTTTGTGAGCAGATGAGGGATTGAGATTTGCAAAAATAATGAAAGTAGTGGATAAAGTGAATGGAAAACTGTTCTTCAGGAAATCTTTCCATGGCAGACTCGGGGCATGTGATAAAACTAGCTGTTAATCAATTTAAAACAAACAAAAAAAGTACTTTACACTGTAAGAACCTACTGTTGCAGGAGTTATGGGAGCCAATAATATCAGCAGGTTCATAGACAAACTAATGGAAAACCAGTCAATACCAAAGGGAATAGGTTGCGATGTATCCTCCACCATCCCTACTACCATGCTTGGATGTGGGAGTAGCACAAGGGGAATGGACTGTAGATATTGGCCAGGTGCGCCTGCTCTCCCTGAAAAGTATTAAGGGCAGCTGAATCTGGTGGACTGAAAGATCCAGGGGCTTCCTTCCTTCCTGGGCTAATGGAGACGAGTGGGAGCTTCTTTCTTCTGTTTCACATCCCACCAGTAGCAGGGTGGTGTGCAAGTTGACAATGGACGTGCACACACAGGTTAACGCTGATGGGAGACGGTACTTCAAAGACACCYGTATAAACACAGACAGTGTCAGTAGCCTGATCCTTTTTCTCAGGACCAGTGCTCAGAGAAACACACCTTCCTAGGTCTCTTGGGTTTCTGGCCCCCCAAACTTTCATCCTACTTGCTGGCTAGACAGACCTAAGTTTGTTATTGGATCACACACTCATGCACACAACAGAGAGCACAATCACACAGGAAATAATTCAAATAATTTATTACGAATATAGTACAGACTGTGGTGATCAGGTGCAAAACTTGTCCTGACAAACATACTGATTGCATTTGACCAGCTTAGTTTATCCCTCTCTTCTCTCCCTTTTCCCACACTTGTCCATCTCTGATCCACCTTGATCCCTCCATTTCCCTGCCTGTGATTCTTACCCCAAACATACTGATACCGAACACCGACTTATGGTAACAATACCAGTGCAGTCTTGTAAATCCTCGAATTCTCTTCATCGATTCCAGCATCCCTCCCCCTGAAGCACCCCCCAGTAAGTCCTAAAGCCTCTTTACTGCAGTAGTTCCCCTTCGTTTGCATAGATTCCAGAGAGTTTCCTCCCTTGAATCGACTTCAGTGGGTTTTGCAACAGGGACAAATGGCTTAGTCGTTCATCCAGTCGTTGAGGGTTTTAGGAGTGGTTGATTCACAGGGATTACGGTGGCTGGGTTCCCTGCCTTGTCATTGTTCCTTTGATCACTATCTGACCTTTTATTGTGAGTAGCCTTAAATATCTCCTATAGCTTTTTTTTTTTTTTTTWWAAAAAAGCATCAGCCAGRCAGTTTTCCATCTGAATGAAAAAAGAACCCCCAGCATTTAGAGCAGGTGTGTGTGGTAACAGCTCAAACGCCCTCCTGTACAGTCTGTTTTGCTGCTTTTCAGGCAGCAGCAAATGCTATTCTGTCATTCTAAGTCAATGGGACTGGATCTCCTGTGAATTGATAGTCCAGCAATTTCATTACTGAGCCAGAGGCAACGTTCTTGCAACATGAAGCTCAAACATGTCATTTGCAGGAGCATTTATGATGCTCATAGCCTTAGCAGTGCTTGAGCTTCTGCACCTTGTACATGTAGATGGAGCATGATTTGTTTCTGCTTGTCTTTTGCTTCTTCCCACCCGTCCTTGGTGCATGAGCCGTCATCCTTAAAGGAAACTCACCAGCTCTCATCAAGATGAGCCACTGGTCTGACCCGATAGGGCATTTCTCATTTTCTTAGAAACAGTCATGCTGACTACAACGCTATTGTTAAAAATGAGTAAGTTTACCCTAATCGACCACTCTTACCCTAAGCCAGGCAACTGACAGAAGAACTGATGCTCTTCAAGAGCAACCAAGGGAAGCAAGGCCCAAGTGCCTGCACAGTGCTGCTTCTCTTCTAGAAGTTGCCAGCAAGCTCTGGCACTGTGGTTTCTTTACCCTGTTTGTGCAGGCTTCCACTGCGCGCACCTCTACATGTGCTCTACGTGACCGGGACAGAAAACCTCCCTGGCACTATTATTACGACTGTGTCCTGTTTGTTCATCAAAGCTTGTTCCAGCTACCGAGACAAACACTTTACAACCTACATAAAACTACTAATGTTTAACAGGGTTAACCACTCTCCAGAAGGACCGATCGCAAAGCGTGTCCCAGCGCAGCCGACATCTGCGCTGAATGGCGAAGGGCGCCCTGCGCCTGCTGCACAGACAGGCTGTGAAGCTCAGCACGATCCTGATGCTCTGGTCCCCTTCCCCTGCAGGCCCGGCAGGAGGCCGCGACCGAGGTACCGAGACCCCCCTCCCATGCAGGGCCGGGCGGGTGAGCGGGGCGGGCCCCGGCGAGGCCCCGCCGGGCCTGGACCCGCGTCCCGCCAGGCCCCGGCTGCCGTCACCAGGGCAACGGCAAGCGGCGCCCGGGGAAGGAGGTCACGTGCCCGGAAGCGCCTCGAGGGAGGAAGTGACGGTGCGGCGGGGAGCCCCAGAGGCCAAGATTTAAAAAAAAGAAAAAAAAAAA